>VYZP01043537.1:0-28022 GCA_013400635.1 Hypocryptadius cinnamomeus
TGTAATGTTTTTTTTAGTGCTTTTTCTTTCAGGAAGAAACCCTCTTTTACTGCTACAGCAAGTGTCCAGTAGCAGGAGCAGCAGTGGAAATGATCACGAGATCTTTCTCCTGCTGCCTTCTTGTTACCTTTGGTGCCTGAGACTGCCTATACCATTTGTGAATAAAAGGATCTCTAGAATTCATCTTTTAATCCCTTAAGACAAATTATTCCTGTTACTCAGTTTGCTGAGGAGCTGATGGTTCAATTCATGGTTGTTCAAGACATGAGTAAATGTAGTATAAATATAAATTAAGAGAAAGAGATGGTAGCCATTATTATTTAATAGTGACTTGTTGTGCTTGCTGGTCTAAGTCCTTTAATATGAGCAGTTCCTGACAATTTAGTTGCACACCTGTGGCAATTTAGTCCCTGTAGAACTGTGTTGCTCAGAGACTAGCAAACAGGCTGAAGAATTACGACATTTTCTCTAAGGTTAAAGTAGCAGATGCTTCTGCTCTGTTATTATCAGAATAACTTGTTAATAAATGTTGTTTGAAATGAAGGAATTAAAAAAACTCTGCATGTACATTAAACTTTCACATAAATATTTGGGGTGTAGATTTCTTGATGGGAAAGAAAAACTTATTAGTAAGTAACTTTTACTCACCAAACCATCTTCAGGAATGATCACAATGTGATTTTACCAGATTTTTCACCTATCTGGAGTATTTAATTGTGAATGTATTTTTATAAGCAGAAATGTGTGATTATTTCTGTAATTATAAAGAAAATAAAAAGCTCTGCAAACTGTGATAGGGATGGAGGAATGACTTTCATAGTCTAAAATCTCATGCATTGGTGAAGTAACAGGGAAAAACTGAAGAGAAGGGTGGTTTAAAGCTATCTTTGGTGCATCTTCTTGATAAGACAAATCTAATTTCCTTTTCTGAACAGCACTGTCTCAGCATTATTAACTCCAGCCACTGAAATGTATGACATCTCTGTCCTAATAATGCACAAATTGATAACATCTCCTCAGTCCATCTGGATGCTCTGTGCCAAATCTCTAGTGTCTGCTTTTAGGAGATTGATACAATAAGTCACAGCAGTAAAAAGATCTAAAGAGTAGATTTTTTTTTCTTTCTGGGTTATTCTAAAGTAGTATTTTAAGATGCTTTCTGTAGCTATTTAATGATGAGATTTAGGAATCCCATTTCCTCTGCCCATGTCAAAATTCTTGGTTATAGATAATTTCAAACCCATACTGTCATCTCAGCTCACTAGTGCTGTCACATCGAAGGACTTTTCTCCTTGTAAATGTTTGTTAAAAGCAGAAGCAGTGCTTTGCTTTCCTCAACTTTGGTGCCTCAACAAAAAGTTTAAGTAATAACACACCTTCACTTGTTCTTTGCTTAAAAATCCTGCTTATACAGCTCAGCATCTTGGTGGCAGAATTAATCTTTTGACTTTTCACAATGAGCAAAAGGTAACTACATAATAATAGAAGGAAAAACCATTTGTCCTGATTGTTCTGAAATTCTAATCTGTCTGTCATTATTTTTCCAAGAAGTGTAAGCTTTTTGATTGTCTTATTACATCTCATGCAGAATGTGTTTCTTTTCCCTATTGCCATCTGCAAAAAAACCCCCTGAAACTAAGAACCCACTGGAAGTGAGCATGGTAATTTTCTTGTGTGTTGGATTTATTCTCCAAAAGTAAGGCTTTGTGGGAATGTTAACTTGTGTGTGAACTGTGGTGAAGAAGCAGGCTGTCATAGGAGGGTTTCTCATGGCAGTGTTTCAGGCTCCATTTAATTCTGGTAGCAGTAGCATTCTTTTCTGACTTTGCTTTCATCTTCAGCATAACTCACTGTACTTAACATTCCAGTTTATCACTGCCATCTCTGTTTATGGCTCTCAGTATATTTTGTTATTATCTTTCCTGCTGCCTATTAAATGAAAGGTGTGGGGGGAGGAGAAGGAAAGGATGGTTTGCTGTTTATTGTAGTTTATTTTTATCACCAGATCTATTTCTCCTCTGGTATTGTTTTCCAAGTTTGTGTTGTAAATTCTCCCTTAAAGTGCCTTCATGCTTAATTTTTGTTAGAACCTTCTGTAGTGATTGAAGGGTTTTGAGGCCCATGTTTTGTGCACTGCTGTTTCATTAAGCACAAGGCAAAATGATTTTCTGCAATACTTGTTTCCTGTGCAGTAGTTTTTGTCTCACCGATGGCAGGGCAGAATTGTTTAACCTGGTGTCTCCCACCAGGTAAGAGATACTGAGTCTTGCTGGGTGTCTGTGTTTCTCCATGGACCTCAGTGAAGCACAGACACTTCCAGGCTATCTTTTTGTGTCCAAACTGGGTCCCTTTTGCAGGTGGGTGTTGGGTGAGACAGGTGTCCTTCAGAAGCTGCCAGTGCTGTATTTATGGCAGAGCATTCCCACTGTTCTTTTCAAGCTTCAGCCCAAAGGTGACACTGAAAGAACAGTGGTTCCCAAGAATCACCTCTGTGTTCTGCTGAACTGAGGACATTTATCTCTGAAGCTGCTTCATCCAAATCAATGGCAGAATGATGAAGTGACTTATAAATCTATTCCCATGTGGCTTATTAGTGCAGGGTAAAGATCTTAGAAATCTGAGGGAGGGAAATAGCATTTTCCACATGTACCTATAGACCTGTAGACCTTAGCTGGCAGCATATATATCTTCTGGCATATATATCTGCTGGCAGCATCTATATGCATTTAGAGGACAGCCACAACTGATACAAATATATCTATTTATCCATAGAAATAAAGAACAATGCCATAAACCTGTTACCAAATGATTTTAAATTCTGGCTATTATTTGATGTGTTAGCAAGCTGTCTGATTGTCAGTTGCAAATTGATCCCAAGATGTGTGCAAACAGCATTGTAAGTAATCCTTACTTTCAGGAGAGGATTGTAGAAGTCATAGTAGAGCAGGCCAGTTGTGTTACAGCACAGGTTTCCTGTGTAATTCGGTTTCTTTTCTACACAAAGGAATTATACACTGATCATCCCAACTCCATGTTTGTCAAAAGCTGTGAGATCAGTGTTGGAAAATGTTGAGCAGTGCTTCAAAACAAAAATGAAAATAGTTGAAATGGAGTAAAGCTTGAAGGATTTGAATTCTACTATAAGAGACAATAATAAGGTGTAAGAATATGGAAAAGAATATATAATATAGGTGTTCCTGACATTTTGTACTTTTTTTTTTTCACTCCTGCCAGTGTTTGGGAATAAAGTAGTATAAAAGTTATTATCCCAAAGGCAATGATTAGTATGCTGCAGATAACATGACATAACTTTGTTAAAAATTCCCTTTAACCTTGAGTCATCTTTGGGTATTCTGCTCAGGTTTGAAGATAACCAAAAGCAAGTGAACTATAAAAACTTTGTTCATGCACTGAACTGGAGAGAGAATCAAGTCCGTGCTCTCGTGGAGGAAAAGGAGCAACCCAAGGTAAAACCAGTGTCTCAATATGATTTTTCCAACTTTAACATGACTGTCTTAGCCAGCACACACTACAATATTTTTTCTTATTTGTGTATTTCTACCTGTTTTCTTTAAGTAATTATTTTTTCGTAGATTTAATAGGGAGGTTTAGGGTGAAGCAGAGAAGTCAGACAGGGATGAGGAGGTGCCTAGTAGGTATCACATCTCTGGGACATTTTATAGAAGAAAAAAAGAGGAGGGGAAGCAGGTCCATTATCCATGGACAATGGGCATGAGTACTCCTTCCCCTACAAATATCATTGTCACATATCAAATGATCTGTTCACTTGCTGAGGTAGACAGAAAATACTTCAAGCTCCACTGACACATATGCAGAAAACAGCTCTGCATTTTGTATAACTCCTCAGAAACCTGTACATAGCACCCCACATCTCTGGTGAGCATGCACAGAGAGAAGAACTGATGGATCAACTTTGTGTATCTTCAGCCTGCTAGTTAGGGAAAAAAAAATGCAGTATCAACAAACTGCAGAGACTAATCTGATCTTGCCATCTTGTGCTGAGTGGAACTTTTAAAAATAGAAGGTCCTTAAGGCAATTATGCTGAATTTTAAATACTTTGTAACAAATAAATCCAAAGACTTCTGCCAACACATCATTTTGCTGTTCTATCCTGGCCAATGTGTTGTGCAGAATGTGTTTGATTGTGTTCAGACCATTTAGAAACACAGCATTCCTTTAAATTCAAGTTCACTCATGGCATAGTTTAAACCAGTATTCCTCAGGCACTGTGCTCCTGACTCCTCACTTCTGCCTGCCTTACCAAGACTTTCTTCTGTAGCATCTCAGACTGTTGATGGTTTCTAATGAGGGCCCAGGGCTGTTGGTTTGCTCTGCTTTCCATGGCTGATTATTTTTTCTTTGTCTTTGTGAAGGATTTTTCTGTCTTGTACAGATAAAATCAAAACCCTTCCACATGTTTTATACAGCAATCCTGAGGATCATGTTGTGGATTAGGCTTTGTTGAGGGGGTATTGTTTGTTTTTACAGATGAATTCTGTGCTTAAGCAATAATTCAATATTTAATATTTCAAGAGCAGTAACTACAAAATGGAAAAAAAATCAGGGACAGGAAAAGTTTTAAATCTTGTTCAGCTTTAGAATTCAATTGTCATTCTGTGCATGACTTACCATGAATGAATAGCAGTATTTTGAGGCTACAGTACCTGTATTTGACAGATAAATTTCAGCAGCAGAGTTGTGCTTGTTTAGCTGCCTTTCTTTTCTATTCCTTCTCTTTATCTCATTATTTTGTATGATTTTTGGTATTGAAACATAGGTGACTTTCAAGAATTTGAAGTATAAGCATTTTAATGAAGAAAATGTAGCATTATTTAATTTAAAATGTCTGCAAAAGGGCTAGTGATAGAAAATATTTTTAATAAAATATTTTGCAACATTCATAAGAATGTGCCTGTTGTCATCTTTTAGGAAGATCTCCTATATAAAGACCTGATTTTTGACAGATTTGTCTGTGGAATTGAAGCAGCTAATTCAATCTTAGGTTTACCAGCTTGTAATGATTCCTGTTTTCATTATTTTATACTAAGATATTCTCTGGGTTACTAATTTCAGAGGGAAGATATCTGGAACCAACTACCACGATCCCCTCCCGTGATTGGGATCAGATACCCTCCTCTTCTGGATGATCTGTTTGGAAAGGAAGAATAATCTCATCTGTGCAAGGCACTGATTTAAGATTGGTGCTTCAGCTCTGAAGATTACTTAGAGAGATACCAAAAACATTTCTTGTATAGTAAGAAAAAAGCAGATACAGGTTTTATTGTATTTAATTTCTTGTTCCAACAGAGATGTGTACTTGGGTGTTTTTGGAACTCTTTCTAAATCAAGAGCACTCTGTCACACTTATACAAACATAATTAAAACTAGATCCTCTAATCTCTGCCTGGTTGCATGGAGAATTTGTGAGTATTGAGAAATCTATGAGTCAAACACTGCAAAATCTGACTGACCCTGCATTGTTCTGAGAACAAACCTTGTTGGATGACCTCTTAGAATTGGGTTTGACTGCGTTAGCACAATAATGCCATTCCATTCACGTTTCCTCCCCTGCTCTGCAGCTCTTATCTGTGGTTTTGCTCTATCCCCGTGGTGATGCTCAAGTGCTGTTCATGTCAAAGTTGGTTATTTTGTGGAGGAAATGCCAGCAAGGTTTTTGCACACTATAAAGCTGTTCTGGTATCAGAGATAATTATAGCCTTCCAAAGTGGAAGCAAATGTTTTGCAGGCATGGCACAGAAGCTGTCAGTTTTTGCTTTTTGTTTTAGATGTGACTCAGGTTAGTCCCACCCAGCTTTACTTGGGTGGGACATGTCTGAAGAGAAGGGATTTCAGTGCAATTTCAGTGTGCAGCATTCTTGCAGCAGAAATGTAATTGCCCTTTGAAAACTCACTGATGCCCTTCTCTTTCTCCATGGCTTAATGGAGTTCCTGTTAGCATTTTTGTATCTTTTTTAGCTTATGCCAGCTCAAAGCCATGACTAGATCTGGATTTACTTTGTGCTTTTGTGAGAGAAGTAATTACCCCACTCTGAAGAATGGAAGAGCTGAGGTGAAGGTGGAGCTGATTCATCCATGAGATTCCACTGGGGAAGGGGAAGAGGTGTGAGCCAGTGCACCTCTTCTGGTGCTTGGGAAGACTTAGAACCCTGTTTTTTCTTTAATCTGAAATTACAGTTTTGAGGAGGAATTGTTTGATTTAGAAAGATGAGAATTCAATGTATCTAAATCCCCAAATAGAGGGAGAGACAATAGTAATTTTTTGGAAACTTGGAGATCCCCCTTACAATTATGATTCTATATAGAAATACCTGCCTACACCTTTGCATGATAATGTAAATGAAATTCTTATTCTTTTTGTACCATATGGCCAATATAAAGCTTTTGAAAGCTCTTTGCCTTTTTTGCAGCTAAAAAGGTCTTGAGACAAGGCATAGTTATGTTGTTGCTGCTGAGGAGGGGTAGCAATAAAATGGGCAAGGAGTGTCTGTATCCAGAGGCTCAAAATGAAAAAGGCAAAAAACCTAAAGTGCTCCAAGTTGTTGAAAAGACTTTGAATTGCTTTTTGATCCAAAAGAGGAAAATGGTTCCTTATATGACAAGAAATATCTGACCACAGGGACAGTGTCAGGATCCAAAACAACAATTTGTGTTTGAAGCCAGTTTGGTGAAAGCTGGATATTTTTATGACATGCCACCAAGACTGAGATTGATACTAAATGAATGCAGTCTTCCTTGTAAATTTTTAATGTTCTCAAGACTTCAGAAGGATTTGTTTCAGTTGTAAAAATCTTGTACAGCTGAGGGTTTCCAAGAAAAAGGGACTCTGAACATTGAGAACCTCTCAAGTAGCTTCTTGAAGCTACTAGTGAAGATAAATTCACTTTGTTTTGTTTCTCTTTATGTGCATGGGACAAAAGGAGCATTTTTTAAAGAGAAAAATAGTTCAAGAAATATAATATTTTATAATTTCATGTGGAACCATGTGCATATGTCTGGTCTTGTCTGGTCATGGTCAAGAAAGGGGACTGTAAATGCAGAGAAGAGATGGAGAGGTGACCAAGAGAATGGAGATAAGAAAGGTGACTGAAGTAGTATAATTTATTTAGTGTAATAAAATGAAGGCTCAGATTGAATGAATATCCTTTCTCTCTGTAAATACATTGTTGCCAGGTGAAGAAAATTATCTGGTTCAGGTAAGAACACCGGTAGTCTTAAGGAAAAAATGGGTCTAATTTGCCATGAATAAATTAAACCCAGACAACAGAAGGTGGTTTCTCACTTCTAAAACAATGTGGGTCTCAAACTGCCTTCCAAGACTGATCTACTCAGTTTTAAAGTTGAGATGGGTTCATCTGATGATGGTAATTTTAGGAGGTTTATGATACCATTCTGAATTATTAGTCTCACTTCTGGTTTTCCCTTTTTCCCATGCATCTTGCATAACCCTGAGAAACACAAAACAATCTCCTAGGAGAGGGCAGACAGGGCCTGAAAAATATTTTCATTGCTTGTCACTGTGCTCAATGTGTCATACACTGTGGTCCAACATGCTATAAACACTTTTCACCAGGTTTTCTCTCTTACAAGCAGCAGTGCTTCCAGAATGGAAAGCCCTGGCCAATGAGCAGCCCAATAATCCTCTTTGTATAATGTGACTTACAGCATATGCTGCCCAGAATATTTCAACCTCTCCTCTAATCCTGCCACCAGCTTCTTCTCTCTTTTCACATTGCTGATGAGGGGCCTGAATGAAGACAATACCACAGGGTTATGTTTCCAGATGGCAGGAGGCCACGGCTTTAAAGCACGCCTGGCACAGAGGGAAGGCAGCCCCCACAGGTGCCATTAATCTCAGCCCTGGATCTCTGCAGGGCAGCCAAGGGTATCTCCTTTCCTCAAATATCTGCACTGGCCCGGCAGGAGCACAGGGATTCACGTTACAGCCCCGCTCACTCCCCTGTGTGCTCATTGTTAATGTTTGCTTCCTCAGCCTGGCATTTGGGAAGAAGAGGCTCCAAGTGCTCTGGGATAGCTGCTGCTGGCAAGGAAATGGCTGCAAACAGGTTGGCTCTGAGTGCCTGGGCTGTCACCTGCAGTTGGGTCCCCTTGGACATGGGGCATCTGCTGTGGGCAAAACACAGGTGTTCCTCACCAGGCAAATATTTTCTTCATCATACAGCCAGCTACTGTATTTTTCTAGGCAGAGCCACTTGCACCAACATCAGGCAGATGTCCATCTGCATAAATGAAAGGATGAAAATCATCCTGCATTTGTTCCTCATGTGCTGGTGTGAGTTCATCCTACTTCATGGAAAAAGTTTGGGCCCAGTTGGCTCCTCTGTCTGCTCTCTCTGTTTTGTCCTTTTAGCCCAGGAGACATCGCTGCCTCCCAAAGGAAAACTTGCTGTGGGAAAGCTGCAGGGATCCTAATTCCACAATAACCAAAATACTGGATGTTTTCAGTCACTTGAGTGCATCCAGAGAACAGCAATCCTTGTATCATTAGCAGTAATTCACCAGGTGCGTGCTTGCTGGGCCCTTCTAAGTGTTTCTGTGGTTTGAGACATGGAACTAATAGAAGAATTTTCCAGTTTTTAACATTTTGTAGTTCAGTGTCATGGAGGGAAACATCAGTTCTTTAAGCAATAATGTCCTGTACCCTCAGTAACTGAACTATTGTATGATTACTTGCTTCCTCTTTCCTTTTCTCCAATTCCTTGAAGAGAATTTCTTCCTCTTCAAGGCTGTTTAACCATCAAGCTGCAGTACAATAAGAAAGACAGAATAGTGGCTTGTTTGTGAAAAATTTACAATATCAGGAGGAAAAAAGTATCACAATCTGAGCTCAGTCAGATTTTTTAAATTATTTTTGGGTTTTAGAGGGCAGTATAGATAACATTTAAGAGAAAACTATCTGGAAAAAATACTTTTAAAAAGTTACTCTCTGCTCTAAATCAATTTCTTCTTGTAGTTTGTTTGGGGGAGTGACTCAGACCCAGTCAAAAGCAGCACTGCTGATTTGGGCAATTGTCAAAGAAGCCAGAGAGAGGTGTGGGGGAAGGTCTACATCCCTGCTAGTTTCCAATGTAAAGTTTAAAATTAGGAAGCATAACCAAGATTAGGAAGTTAATACAGCTATAATATATTAAGGTTATGGATTGATTAAATGAACTCTTCCTCTGCACATTTCTCTGGTCATTTCTGAATCATCTGGAAGTTTCTTCTGGTACGTATTACGCACAAATGAACGAGCTATCCTCATCTGCCCTTCACCCCAGCCATCTGTCCTCTCTGCTCTCCTCTTTCATCAGGATAGTTTCATATTTAGAACTATGAACAAAGAGAAGTAAAGGAGCTGATTCACAAACCTGCCCGAAATCTGATGCAGATCCCTGGCAAGCAGCATGGTGGGATGATCTGTAACAGCACAAAATTCACTGTATCACCTGACAGCACTTGAGAAACTCCCACTTCCAAAGCAAATCTGTCAGGATGGCATTGCCTTGGAGGACAAGAGGAAGACCCTTTGCAGAGCTGCCATGCTGCAGGAGGGACAAGGCCACCTCCAAATTGGAATGTCTCTGGATGACACTCATGTGCCCCACTCTCAGATGTCATCAGTGCAGGTGTCTATACCAGCCCTTGCTCTCTGGATCCCTCACTGCTGATGGAAGGGAAATCAGCACCTCTAGAACCCACAGGAATATTCAGAGGATGCCTGATATCCCTGCCCATCCCTCTGCACCAACTGAAGGCATTGGAACAACCAGATAAATGTAGATGTTTGCATTGCTGCTGGGGGAGTGAGTGCCACCTTGGCATTGTGAGAGGAGCTCTGAGGCCAAGCAGGGTGACCTTGGCTGCTCCCTGCCCGTGGGCAGGTTGTGGCTGATGTGTAGGATGGGCCAGCTGTGGATAGTCTGGGCTGAGCAGGGTGGCATGGGCAGAGTCCATGAGACTGTGAGACCACAAGTCCATGAGACCAGGAGTCCACGCTTGATGTGCACAGGATGCCTCTCCTGGGATATTCTGGAGCTCAGGATGAGCAGATTCAGTGCTGTGTTTATCAGGTGGATCTGACTGTGCTTGGGCTTGACTCTGCCTGGTGGGTCTTGCTCAAACTTCACCCCAGCTGGGTAAACAGGAGTATCTGGGTTGGCTTAAATGGAACTACAATTTCTTTTGTTAGAGCTCTCTGAGAATCTAATTTAGCCAAGTATTTAAGCATGTGCATAAGGCTATCCTGTTTGTTCAAAGCCACCCGAGTGTGTGCAGGCAGCTCGCTAAAATCTGTCACACAAAGCACTGCTGGAAATGCTTTCCTAACAAAGAGAAATCCCTAATTTGAGACATTTAGGAATTAAATCATTGTAATAACCCCACTCCCCCCCAACCATATAAGAAGGTAGCAGTGAAAGGAGGTGATATAGAACTGTCTGGACATGTTTATAGGCTATATATTGTGTGTTGTTTTTGCAGTTCTTCTACAATATAAGCCAGCAATTAGCAATTAAATTCCCATTATGGGATCATGTTGGTAATTGAGATAAACTGTAAGTGTGTAACTATTTTAAGCCTTTCTTTTAACTAACCCAAATAGTATAGTACTTTTATAATTTAGAGATAATATTCCCATTAGTAGAGTTTATGACTCAATAAACAGCTCCCACAAGTCCATAAAAGCCAAAACTGTAAACACCAGGACTATTAATGCAATAGAAATTCTGTGCCTCCTCTTCTCTTGGTGGTCTGGATAGAGCAAAGGGAAATGCTATTGCAGAAAAAAAACCCCAACATTTATTTTGGCTATATAAATATAAATGAATTGTCTTAAAACCCATCTGGAAATTTCCTCTCCTCCCCATGTCCCAGGTGGTCTGGCAACAGTGATGCATTCTGCTTTTGTCTGCAGGCAAGGGCAGGAGCTCCCACATGAAGGGATTGCATTTGAAAGCCTGGTGGTGTCCTCACCCTGCCTCTCCCTCGGGAGAAATAAGAACAAAATCTTCTCTAGAGTTGCGTTTCAGTGTACTTTTCTATTATTGTGAAAATCCTCTCTGAAGTGCCTACAGTCCACAGTTTTTGAAGCTCTCTGCTGCTGGCTTTTTTTGTTTCACAGCTAAATGAATTTTAGGAATTTGCCTGGACAATTATACAATCAGAGCTTTTGTAGCTCAAGCCTCTTTCCATTTGGGGTGGGGGTAGTGACTAATTTAACTATTTTCAATAAAAAATGAGCACTTTTCTTTGTCCAAGAGAACATAATTTTGCAGCATGTAAAGGTCTGTTCTGCTTAGCAAATCCTTGTGCAAGGAACCACCTCTATCTGGTGTCTTGCTTTGCTGCTGAAGGACGTTTCTTCCTGTGTTGTTAAAATCATATTGCTCAAGCTTATCAAAATGCAGGAAGTTTTTATTTTTCTCACTCACCATCTGGGTTGAAGTGGTTGTGAAAAGCTGGATGAACACACAGAGCCACTGCTCCTGCACTGCCTCTCCCAGCAGGTAACTCACCCTGGGATGGAACACACGTTTTTCATCTGTTTTGCCATTGCATCAGGTCTCCTGTTCCAGCCACTTTTGTTGTGAGAGTTTGTTTCCAGAGTAAGCATCTCAAGTGACTGCTGGGATTCGTGTCTATCACCTCACTGCTGCTGGATTCCTGACCTTTACACTTACGAGGGAGTTTGGATTTCAGAACCCCGGGAAAGCTCAAAAAGGCAGAAACTCAGACATTTTGTTCTGCAAGGCCTGGTAAGGAGCGAGCAAATGGTCTCTCTTAGGCTTCCTGGCATTTCCATTTCACTGACCTTCCTGAAGTTTCAAGTTTCCATAACAATGGTATCAAACAGAGAGGGCACTCCATCGGGAATGTGCCTGCCTTCCTTTCACCCCACACATAACACTTGTAAGTATCCCATGAACTCTCTTCCCCCAGCCAATTCTCCAATTCTTGAGAATCCATTTAAACACTCCCCAGTGAAGTTTCACAGCATCACAGCAGGTTCAGAGATGCCCCTTTGACTCCTTGTTGGCCCCTTTTGACTCCCTGTCGGCCCCTGTTGTCAGGCACAGAATGAAGACAACACAAGACCCGAAGAAAATCAAGTATGTGAATTAGAAAGACTCAGCATCCTAATGAAGCAAAATTCCTTTTTGAAGGCAAACAATCATGAAGGACCTGAGCTGTCACTCCAGAGGCCCCAGCAGTTTCACCATTGATTTCTGTGAAGCAGAGGAACAGATTTCCTGTGGGAACAGGGTTTGACTTTACTTTTCGGGAAAGGGTGATTGCTTTTCTGCATTCTTACCCTTACACACAAAGTCCCTGTCTTGTCTTGGGATAGCCCACATGCTTCAGCTGCAACAGCCAGGTGCTAGGACTGGGTCAGATCCTGGCAGATCACACCTCAAAATTCAGTATTGCAGATTTTTAGGTGTGGGGGTTTGTGACAGATTCACTCGTCCCTTTAACCAAACTAGTGGTTGGCTCCAAAGGAGGTAAAGGCCTAAGACATAACTGGGCCCAGAGGAGTGGAGGAGTCTCCAGTTCCAACCTGTCCTATGAAAACCCACCAAGGAGCAGGGTGAGAGAAGCTTGTCCTTTGAAATCTGCAGGTGACTGTGGCTCTCGTTGGCTCTCAGGTCCCTCTGTGCATCTCAGGAGCTGATGTGGGGCTGTTTCCCAAAGCAAGCCCAGCAATTTTAGGATTGCCTCCACACCAAGGAGAGGCCTCAGCTTTTGGATCATTCTTTTCCCTCCTGGCCTGCTCCTCTCAGTGGCACAAACCTCCCCCTTTCCCTGGGTAAGAGGCAGCACTGCCTTTCTTGGGGGTAAGTGTGGTAATCACATATCATCTGAACAGAGAGAGACATAGCTCTCTCCCAGGATTTTCCTGGGAAGCTGTGAGAAAGTTCAGAGAAAATGAGAAACAATTCTTATCTTTACTTGCTGCACCTGTTGTTGTGCACATGTGGAATGTGTTATGGAGATTGTTTACCAAGGGGTGGTTTCCTAATTGGAAAGACACTGTTTTGGATTCATTGACCAATTGGATCCACGTGTGTGTGTGTCATGACTGTCTGGCAAGGGTGATGAGTTTTTCTTAATAGTATAATATAGTGGAGTAGCAATAAAGCAATTGATCAGCCTTCTGCAATCATGGAGTCATTGCACATTATTCCCTGTTCAGGGGACTGTTGCTACAACAGGTAAGAGTGAGTGCACAGTCTTCCTCCTGCTCCATTAGCTGAGGCTTTCAGATAGTCTGGGCCTGTTGAGCCCTGCCCTGCAAAGCCCCAGGCCGAGCTTTTCCTGGCACATGGCACTGGTGGCACATGGAGAGCTATGGAAAGCATGAGTGGCATGAGCATTAACACCCAGCAAGCAGAGGCAAGAGCTGCACCACTGATGTATGGATGCTGATGAACACTTCCCTCCCCCCATAATCTTTTTATAAAATTGTGCCACTGGTGGCATTTGAGGCATCTCTGGCTCAGGGTGCCAAAGGCCTCTCCTCTTGCAGGAGGTAAGCTATAAATCATAGTGCAAGAGACATTTTTTTGGATTTAATATTGCTAATTTAATACACGTTAGTGATGCTGACCATGCATCAACTGAAGAAAGCAATCAGTTTTCCACCTCTGGGGAACATTTTCAGAATGTTTAAGGCCCAAAAGCTGGATCTCATGTTTGTGGAACAGGAGGTTTTCAGCACAGGTGAGCAAAAATAATTTTCAGGATGATACAGTATAAAGCTGCATTTATCTCAGGAGTATAACTAATAAATAATGTACCATTGCCAATAGATTAAAAGTAAGATGTCATCTGTGTGCCTAAATATTCAAACCATCCTTGAGTGAAATGGTCACTGTCTTTGTGAAGGGTAATAATGCACGAGTCAGCATAAAAGGTTTGCCTTGTTCTGGACTACATCAGTTAAATGATGGTGGTAAGCAGAAGAGGGGTGGGTTTATTAGGATAGTAATGGGATTGTTGCCTCTTCTGTCCTCCTGCTTGCATCACTCACTGTATCTGCTATGGGTGATGAAGGGAAAATGGGGACCCCTGAGTCTGCCAGGAAAGCCAGGGTGAGTTGCAGCAGGATATGTTGTTTCCAAGAGTTGGTTTTAGGAATGATGAGCAAGAAGGACTGGGAAGGACTGGGCTGCACAAAGATGATTACAGTTGGGTGAGTAAGCCTTGGCTCACCCTCTGGGGACTCACAGCCACTGCTTCAAGGAAATCAGATGGCCAAAGGTGACTCATTAGACAGCATGTCCTGGAATTGCACTGATGTAGTGGTGAGAAGGATCAGGAATGGAAAGTGAAAGGGACAATCAACAGTTATTTTAACAAAACTGAAATTAATTTGGTTTTTTTCTTTTATTTTCATGAGGTTGCTATGCTCTCAGAACCTCTGTTCACAGCTGTTGCTGTTCCTTATCCAGAGTAGTTTTCAACATAGGGTGAAAGCCATATTATGAGTTGGGCACTGACTGGTGTGACCAAGGAGGGCTCAGTCTCTGCCAGGCTGCACTTGCCATTCAAGTGGTAAAGGTTTCAGTCTGGGCTTTCTTTCAGTTTGTGAGAGTGATGCTGTAATGTTGGCCTGGTGGAAACACTGCACACAGTTGCTAGGGAAACATCTTGAAGTTCATTTTTCTTTGAGTTTTGTCATTCAACTCACAGCATTGCTGTAATTATTCTTTTAAAAGTGGGACGTGGGAGCCATGAAGGAGTGCCAGTCACTGATGTAAGAGCTGGCATTGACCAAACACTCTGGCTTGAATCTCACCAAGGGTCTCAGGGTCAGCAGAGAGGTTTCTGCAGGTGCTGGAGGGGTGTGGGAAGCAAAACAGCTTCAACATGAATTTGAATAATGTGTGGAGAAACCCCTCCAATTTTGCCTGCAGCAATGAGTCAAGTTGAAGCTTATATGAGTGAGATGTCTGACTAGACTTTGTATTTACATTTCAGTAGCTTTTTCTTCTGACAGTGATGCCCCTTGTCTTGCTAATGAGTCTGCTAACAGTGTATTGGTGGGCTCTGTAATGAAAGGAAATGTGGCAGGGTTTATTGACACAATGCCCAAAACTGATCAGAAAATTCTCCTCTCAAGAGGAAAGGAAATGACAAGACTTTTTCAATTATTCTACTTTGAGTGTTATTAAAATCACCCCTCACCAGATGCCACAGTGGTGGTGATGGATGTCCTAAACACAAACTTTTGTGGAAGAAGAGGCCTCTCAAAACAGTTGCATCTCCCAAACATTTGTATGTCTAAACGCTACCTCGAAGGGATAATCAGGCACAAAATCACTTATCTCTCTGTGGGGACTGAGATGGGGACTAATATTCTGATGGACAGTTCTAGGAATTGCTTTGTGAGCAGAGGCAAAGCAGAGATTTTGGAAAAGCAGCTGCACTTTCGGCATGACCCCTCTGTAATTCCTGTTTGTCAGCAAAGCTGTTCTCCAGACACAGCAGGAGCTTGGTTGTGATCCACAGGTACTGCCCTGGAGGTACGCCCAACAAAAGTCAGGAAGGGTTCCCCAGCTGTGAGCTGAAGTGGCACATCTGAGACCAGCACAGCAACCCAAGGCAAAATCCTGGCCCTCTGAAGCCCTGAACAGCTCCTTCTCCAGTGTCCTCATCTTTACCTCTTTCCTTTTACTTCTACAGCTCAGGTAATGTCTTCAGAGGCTCCAGGACCTGCCAGCTAAACCAGCTGGGCTCTTCTGTGGGTTTTGTCTTCCCTGGGGGCCCAATGTCCTGCACTGGGTGATGATGTGCAGAGAGGGGACAAAAGAAAGGCCCCCACATCTCCCAGGGCCATGCAGGAGGGTGACAAACTCTGGGCCACAAGCTGCTCCTGACAGGCTTGACCATTTCTCCTGCTCCTGTCCTTGGTATCCTGTACAGCTACAGGCTGCCAAGCCCAGGGAGGCTTTTTTGGAGTGAGGTGGGATCCTGGGCTTCAGGAGAGAAAGGAGAATGATGCCATACCAGCTCTCTCATCCCCCCACCCCCGCTTTGATGGAAAGTTGGGTCAGTGTTGTTTTTGTTTCTGCTTCTTTCTCCCTTGCCAAAGAAATCATTGTGACTAACTCCTCATCATACGTGTTCAACAGTGTTTCTGGGATCAGGTCCTCCTCATGAAAACAAAAATAATCCCTCTTGTTTCTCCTCCCAGCTATCCTGTAACATACGTAAGTGTTCAAGGAAGCCAGGAATGTATTTTAATTCAGATCATTATTAATAAGTCCAGGAGCTATGAGTTTTCCTCTCTTCATTCAAAATGAATTATGGCTTGGAGAAAAATATATCCATCTTACAAAGTTTTAATCCAAAGGGACACCTCCTAATTAAATTAACCAGCAAAAAGGAAATACTTGTAATAAGGGTGCAAGATAAATATTTGTATCATGCACATTCTAATTTATCACAGCCTTAAAAGAGTCCATAAGGTTTGTTTTTCTTCACTGCAATGTGATGCATTCAGATCTCATTCTCATTTATGAATTAATGTGTGTCACATGGGACACCCCCCCATGGGCTGGGGTATTGGCCTGCCAGTGATATATTGCAGCTGGGAGAGCTGAGCAGTGAAGACGAGTAGTCCTCAAACTCAGGCCCTAAATTTAACATTACCCAGAGACAAACAGAGCCCTGAACTGACTCAGGGCTAGAGGCAAAGCTGCACAGCCCTGATGTGTTATCTCGTGGGATTGCATGCTGCAGTGGTGCTGCCAATTTTGAGGGAGCAATGGGAAAGCACCCACACTTCCTCCATTAATCTGCTTTTATTTTCCTGGGTGGTACCATGGTGATACTCACTGAAGCCCTGGGTAGGCAAAATATTTAAGTGGGAGCCTATTTTTAAGGCAGCTGATAGATTGCATTAATTTCATAGGCAGTGCTCTCATATTCATAGCTGTGTTCATGATTAAATACTTGATGCCTTCTCTGCTGTAGGTAACTTCTACATATTTGGGTTTTATTTAGTAGTTTTCAAGGAAAAAAATACCCAGACCACAACTCCTGTACATATGCATTTGTTTGCACATTTATCCTCTCCAATGTCTGCATGAATGCTCATGGAATATTTTGCATACTCACACATGTGCTGGGGTGTACAGGACACACAGACACATCCAGTAGAGACGTTCATATTTTTACCCAATGTTATACATCTGACTACATTTTAAAAGTATGCAAATTTCTGGTTTGCAAAACTGGGAATAATCAGGCTGAAGGAAAATATGCTAAAATATCAATAAATATGCACATTATTCCAGGAATCGACTGTACACAGGGAAAAGTCTGATTTAGACTAGACTGGAATAATTTCAGTTGGAAGGGAGCTACAAGATCCAATTGCCTGGCCACCTCAAGGCTGACCAAAAGCTAAATCATGTTGTTAAGGACATTGTCTGAATGTCCCTTGGACACTGACAGGCTTGGGGCATCAACCACTGCAATGTTATATCTGAAATTTTAGAGGCAAGACAACACTAGTGCATTTCCCAGTGTAGGAGGGCTCTAATTATGAACTCAGATCACAGCATTAATTGCAGATGCCAAACAATGTGACAGTGTCTGGATGTTCAGTTGGTGTCTTATGTTGTGTTTGACCCATGAGAGATTATAGGAGTGAAAATTGTAAATACAAAATTGGAGTTTAAGGGGAAAATTTTCCATGCATTTTGCAGAAATCAATGCTTTATTCAAGGAAGAAGGAAAACTTTCTAAGTATTTTAATTGTGGATATACTTTGGCCCAGTTCATGGAAGACGCTGCAATTTTAACAGGAAAATTAGCACAGGTAACTGAACTTGTCTGCAGAGAACATTTGTTGTCCTTTTAATTATTAATAAAACCTGCCATTTGAACATTTTGTTCCATATACAAGAACTATAACTAGAAATAATTCAAGAATGAACCTAAGAACTACAAACTAATGTGCTGACCTTCTATACCAGTCAGGGAATCGAAAATTCTATCACACATTAGAACTGGCAGACCTGGATGGATCCTGTGTGCATGAGAGAGATGGTAGCAAGAAAGAAATGTTGCTTTTACTGGGGAGATCCAGGCTTTTCAAATCTGTTGGCAGGCTTTGCAGAGGTCAGTGAGGATGTGCCTCAGCAAAGCATCACTGATAAAGCACATCCAGCTTTCCAAAATTGGCACTTTGCCCCAAGCACATTGGGGAGCCAAACTGTGGATGAAAAAGGGCTGAAGTTCTCTCATGGAGCTGCTGCAGTCTAGAAAACAGTGTAGATGTGTGTGGTATACTCCAATGGGTTAATTAAATGTCTGTAAAATGGGATAGGCAGTGAATTAATGACATTTGTGGAAGGTGCAGGACTCTTCAGAACTGCCAACAGCCAAGAATTGCAGGAGGATCTCACTCATCCCCAGCTGAGCAACTGGGAGATCAAATACCAGTAGAAAACCAGTGCTGGGAAGAACAAAGTAATGAAACAGAGGAGAAGTGACAAAATGACCACAGCTCAGCCAGCAGCTGGCAGTCAGCATGCCTCTGCCTTTTAGAAAAGAATTTGGAATATTGATGGAAAATTCTCTGAAAGCAGAGTTCTGATACTCAGCAATGGAAGGAAAAAATAGTAAAATTAAGTACTGGATACTAGCAGGGGAGGAAGTCGTCATATGAATCATAAGCCCAAGCCATGCCACGTTTCAACCACCCTAAAATGGATATGGGGAAGCCAGAGGTAGAGAGAAAATTAAGAACAAGGAGGCTGTGACCAAGCTTGCACGAGAGAGGTGATGGAACAGCTTATGAAAAAGGCCTGTTCAGGGAAAAAAAGCCTATTCAGTGTCTCTCAATGTAAGAACAAAGAGCCTCCCAAGGACATGACCAGGTTTAAAAAGAGGGTGAGGATTTGCTGATTTCACAGGGTAGCTGCCTCGCGCTGGTGCCCTCACCACAAGATTCTGCAAAGGCCAAGAGGGCAGAGGGGCTCCAAATTACACAGGTTCAGAGAGAACCAGGCTGTTGGTGACTGCCAAACACAGCATTTCAGCTCCAGCTCAGGAATCCTGGTGATCATGGAGTGGTGGGAACACAGCAGGGACACCAGGAAAGGCCCCATGGCACTGGTCCTCTTTCATCTTTGCTGTGCTCTGAGCATCTGCTATCAGCCATGGTCAGAAACAGGATCCAGGGTTGGACCAACCCTTGTTCTGACCTCACAGAGCGGCTCTTGTGTCCCTCTGTCTCACCAAGAAGTACAGATGTGCTGTGCTGACTTCTGAATAAAATAAAATAAAATAAAACAGTCTAACTCTAAATAAACGGAATGTTCTCCTTGAACTTAAAAAACAAAACAACAAAAAACCCCAAAATAAAACCAAGACAATGTTTATACTGGGAAATGTGCATTTTTGTCTTCCTGGATAACTCAAAAACAGCTGTAGGGGTTTTATTCAGACTCCCCCTCTCCAAAGTTCACTTTTAGGTTGAGACAAATGTTTTCAGTGCCAAAGAAGACATTTGAAGAAGACCGTAAATGAGAGAAAACAGAGTTAAGATGCAAATGGAGTTTTGCTGCAACCTTAACCAGAAATGTCATGATTTACAGCCATTTCTCTAACATTTGCTTATCTTCGAGGAGAGGAGGGCTCTGGTTTAGCGGAAGCTGTGTTTTACCAGGAGGATAAACAATGGCCTTACTGACTAACCAGTATTTCCCAATGCTGTCTTGTGAAGATTTCAGGAAAAATCTCCTCAGAATAATGCTCTTGATGCTAGGGAGGAGAGATTTGAAAGAAAGCATTAGACCTGATAGCACTTAAGCAGGGCTGGGACAGGCCCTGTGCGTGTCACAAGAACCTAAGGAAATCTGGAACTAATCTTGGTGGCAGGCCCAGCAGGGGATTTTGCCTTAAGTAAAGACAGGATTGCCCAACATTTCCCATTATAATCTCTTGCTTATGCTTTCTCATAACATTGGCAAGCTTTAGGCTTGTATTCAGACTAGTATTATGTACACTGGATATCTTTGCCTAGTTTAGAAGTTTGGGAAAATAGTGCAAATGGAAACTTCTGAGGAGCAGAAGAGAAAGGAAGCAGAAATGGGGGTTTACAACCCACCTGCCAGCTTGTTCCTGTAGAAGTTATGAAGGCCCCGTGGACATGTGGCAGTGACCTGAAAGGTGGGAAGAGTTTTCTTGGTGTCACCACAAAAAGTAGTTATCATTTAGAAACATGATCCTCTAAAATCCCATTTTTCATGCTCAGAGATGAGCAGAGAGGCTGCCAATGCATCAGCAGAACTGGCAATGCTTCTATCCCATTATACCATTCCTGGGTGGTGGGCACTGTGCTAGAGAAGAGGAATTATCCTGAACAGTGTTTTGGGGGGGTAGGACGAACCTCCGTTCTTGGTTTGGCTCTTCCAGGTAACTGGAAAGTGATTTTGTAAGAGCAACAGTGGTGTGATTTCAGGCCCTGCTGCATGAGGGAGTGCTGGAACAGAATGTGCAACCTTGGCAAGGATGGATTTCAAGGACAAACTCCCAGAACTTCAAGAAGTCCCAGCACTCTTCCATCTTCCAGGTGGAGTCAGCATGGTTCTCCAGTGTCAGAGGCAAGATTGTGTGTTAGCAGGCAGGTCCTCCCCCTCTGAAGGGGAGATGAGAAATGACCAAAGGTGATAAGTACCAAAAAGCTGTTGACATGTGTTCAGGACTCTGGGAGAGAATGTAGGAAATTTGTGTTTCCTGCTCTGCCAGAGACACATTTGATGAAGCAGCCATAATATATATGTGCAGAAAGTTTGAATGAAGGGTCATTATATGTTAAATTAACTGTATTGCAAGAACATTAAAGAAAACAAGAACAGGAGAAACTCTTCAGTCCATGAGAGGATTTGTGTGATGCCTCAGAAAACCAAACCTCTGTGTTAGCAGGAGGCCTATCATTCTTGCAGGGTCATTGGAAGAGACCCAGGGCCTTTTGCACTCTGCATGTGCAGCATAAAATAGCTTTGCATTTGCTTGATCTTTTCCATTATATTATACAACCTTGAAGAAAGAAAAGCAAGCATCGAATTTGTGATTTATGGCTTGATATTTACTTGCTGTATCCGGGTGCGAGACCTAGTCCAAGAAACAAAAAGAGACCGTGAGCCCAGAACGAAAAATACACGCTTAAGGACTAAATGTATTTTTCTTGGAGCGCAGTCCCAGCGAGCTCTGCTTGGAAAGCCGACCGCCTGCTCACCCTGCCAGGGTTTCCAAGTTCAGCTTCCACGCTGAAGTCTCCCTCTCTCAACACTCTTTGCACTTGGCTCAGCAGACCTTAACCCCCGTCCTCGCTGCTCCTTGTGGAGGAGATCCCTGCACCCCTTGGCTGGGCTGAGAAAACCCCTTTTTAATAAATTAACACAGTGTGATGGGATGAGGGAGCATCTGGTGCTCCCAGTCCTGATTTATTTCTGCAGGAGCACACAAAGCATCGAGTGATAAATTATTGAGAGTCAATGGGCCCTTGGAGAACAGGGCTGTGATGAATAGTGAGCAGTTGGCATCCCACATAACCGTGGGTCCCAGAGGGCTACCTAGGGAGAGGGTAAGGGGAAAGAAAAGGCCAAAGCCTTTGAAGGATACAGCTGTTGGGAAAGTCTTCCTTTCAGTGAGACATTACTTTTATTTTTAACGCCTTTTTCAGCAGTGGGAAACAGGGATAGGAATCCTCTGGGGATAAACAGTAACCACTAAACCCATACCTGCAGCCTGGTCTGACATAGGACGACAATGAAGCTGAGTATTGACCTACCTAAGTGAATTTTTCATTAAGGACATCAGGGGCTCATTTAAAAGATGTTGCAGTTACCAGAGCTGTCTGGCAAAACCACTTCCAAGGCAGAGGAATCCACAGTCTGTCTCTCACCAGCAAAGAGGCCACAATGTGCTTGTTTGGTATGGAAAACAGAATTATGTTGGAGTCAGTGTTTAAAGACACAAGCACAAAGGCCAGATAATGTAAACACTACCTGGCTGCTCTGCTTGTGTGACACTTTCACAAGGAGCAGTGGAAGAAACACTGAGAAATGCCTTTCCTTAATAACCCTGCATATTGTGGTCATAGGGAAAAATTCCCCAGGCGTGGGGAGGTGGTGACTGGGATCACTGCAGGGGGCTGCTGGTGGCACTGGGGCAGGAAATCACTCCCTGTGTCTTCATCCTATCACTTGGGAGCTGGGTGCAGAAAAAAACCATCACTGATCACGCAAGACCAGTTGGCAGAAGGTTTGTTGTACATCAGGTTGTAAGAGCAGCCTTTTCCAAGCCTGCACATATCATGAGCTTCCCTACGCCCTCTGAAGCAAAATACACCCATATCTGGCATGCAGGGGTGTGAGAGCTGAAATGAGCCTTGTGCCCAGAAGTGAGGGGATTGATCCAGAACGAGAGCTAAAAAGGGCAGTGCACTGGACACTGACCTCCCCTGCCTGATTCCAACTTTTCACACTGGATTTCCCTTCAGGAGGGCATGAAGGAACTTGTTCACGGACATCTGGAGCATCCTTGTGCAAGCACTTTGAAAATCTTAAGCTGCCTCATCCTGTCATACTTTCTGAGTTATCTGTGTTATAGCTGGCAGACAGGTTATATCCCACAATCACCTGACCATTAGTGATAACTTCACTTGGCTTGAAAATTTTCATTTTGATTGTCACAGAAGCCATCAAATGCTACATCTTTCTGGCTGCTTTCTGCTTTCACATACTTGAATTTGGGGGAGTTTTTCACATGCACAGCTACCACACTGAGAAAAAAAAAAAAAGAGTAAAACATTTTCGTGTTTGTTTTCTCTTGTTTGCATCTGCAGCTGGTCACATGTGACAGCATGCTGGCAGATGAAATTTAGCTCTGAGTGTCCTAACTAAGAGTCTGCTGTGGAGTCTGGAGTAGACAAACCTGTACAACTCTTCTGGAGGGCTGCACGGCCCAGGCTGGGCTCTGGGCAGGCAGGGGTCAGTTCAGGCTGCCTCCGGTGTTTCAGGCTTTATCCATTTCTATTTACTCCTTTAGCACTATTTTTCTTCAGCTATCACAAGGGAGTGGCTTCTGAGCTGCCCCTAGAAGGGTGTCTATAACACACCAATGTCAGGACATTTTGGTGCCCATTTAAAACCTTCCTCGTTGCCTCTCACTCTCCCTAACTTTCACAATTCCCAGGGTCTGAAGTGACATTAAATTCTGAATAACTTCTGGCAGTCTGTTCCCTTTGCCAGCCCTCTGAATGCACTGACTCTGCCTCCTGGGCTGGGAGACAACATCAGGGTGTCCACCAGGAGGTATCTACTCTGCTCATTCATCATTTTTATCAGAGTTAAACCAATGGTTTTCACTAGTACACTGCATGAAAAAAGAACACAGCACAGATATGTCATTTAATGTATTAATTAGAATAAATTCACCACTAAGGTTACCAATAGTGTCCTTCTTAGAGCATGAAAACAAAACATTTGTTCTTTTTAATGGAGCATTTTTTCCCCTCTGCTTCCCAAGTGAACAGGGGTTTATTATCATCGTTCCCACTCCTGTATTCCATATGTGACTCCACATCAGACCCTGAGGTATTTCATCTCTTACCTGGCAGGGTCAGTTTAACGTATCAAAATCAGCCTGGCTTACATCTGCTTTGCAGATCATCACTGGCATACTTTAAAAATTGTTATAAGTCTATAACTATGCTCTTCTCCCCTCCCCCAGTGCTCCAGTAATGTCAAGATTTATTGAATCTGAAGGTCCAGTTGTGACCTTGGCTCCCACTCACTAAGTCTGAACCTCTGGGGTCCATAAATCTTTGTGTGCTGTTCAATTTATAGAAGTGAACATCTGCTTATCATACAATATTTAAGTTGCAGGTGTATTCCACCAGTAAAATAAACACATGGGCTCAGTTGCCTGGGCTATAGGACATTAGACAGATGTTGATGGGATGGGGATGGTTTTGCCTGCTGGGAGAGCCCTCACCATTGGCAGAGCTGCTGTGTGATGAGGTGGCTCTCAGGACTCTGCATCCCTGAGAAGTGAGAATGGCACAGCTTTAACCCCAAAACTCAGCCTAATCCTGCTTGAGAGCAATGCCTGAGGTGCACACAAATCACACAAGGGAAAAACTCCTGTCTTCTCCTGTCTCTCCTACGTGTGGTGGGAAAGGCATCAGCCCACATCAGGATGGTTCTGCACAACCTGGGGAATGAGAGGCAGAGCAGTGGCTCTGTTTCTTCATTCACGTGATGAAAAATACAGTGCACAAGAGAACCCTGTCTCAGAGCATGCCTGGAGAGGGAGAGGCCTACAAACACCTGAATATGATGAGAGAGGCTGAAAACTCCTGCTCCACAGTGTAAGCAAAGCATTGCTGACCCCAAATCATTGGAAAGACAGAACAAAAGGAGCAGAAAATATCCACTGTGAGTGAAAAGGAGGAAAGAGGAGGTGACCAAGCAAATATAATTAGAGGGTCAGTGGTGGCTGAGCTGGGAAACAGAAAGGCAGCAGAAAACCAAGGTGCCTTTTTATGACCTGTAGGAGATGACAGGACACAGGATTTTTGACAGCAGCTGAAGAAGCCAGAGGAGACAGCAGTTCCACAACAAAAAGAGGGAGATGTGACAGTGGCATCACCCAACTCCTCTGCTCTCCCCATGAGTTGTACACTCGCACTGTACACAGAAGTGCCACTCCAAGCAGTGCCTGGTGAGGAGCTGAGCTCAGAGTGTTGTGGGCATACACAAAGGCTGGAGCAACGTTTCTGGTTGCCTTCCATCCCAACAGCTGGCAGGGAGAAAGCTTTTCTCCTGTTTTGCCCAAGAGACTCCTTCTAAAGGGCCCGGTGCAGGGTAAAGTGTCAATTGCAAGTAGGTAGTAAAAGTGCCTTTGGGCATGAAGCATTTTAAAAAGCAGGTTTGCATTTTAGAAAGTGCTCATGCTCCCTTTGTGAGAGGAAGAGCCCCACTGCCAGAAGCCCAACTCCCACGTGGGGCTCTCTCCTCCCTGTGAGCAGCTGCCTGAGGAGGGAGCAGGCTGGAATGGAAGCAGCCACACAATGTGGCATGTGCTGGGTGAGGAACTGGGCAGGGGGCCCCACAGGCCATGGGGCTGTGTCAGCAGCGAGCTGGCACCCAGCTCAGGGGCCCTGTTCTGCAGGAGGACAAAGGAGGAGCAGCACTGCAATATTTCCAAGGCAGACCCTCTTCTGTCCAGGCACAGGGTTGGATGCTGTTCTTCTCCCTGCTCACTCCTCCCTTGATGCTCCAGGGTGTCCACATGGCCTGGAGCAGCCTGTGACACTGCTGGAGAGACTTTGCACAGCCTTGCATTGAAAATGGGAATTCACTAACTGGGCATGAGTTGCAGTGGTGAAAGATGTATTTTCCATGGTTTTTGTCGCTGTCCCTGCTGCCAGAGCTGTCCTCATGAGCCCATTGTACACATGTTGGAGGGTGACCAGCTCAGGTCATTGTTGCCCACAAAGAAGGGCAAGAGGGCATCTAGTTAACAATAACAAAGCACCTGAAGAAAAAATATTATGAGATATTGTAGCTCTACTTCAATAAAAACATCTATTAATACATTTCAAGACCTTCCACAGCTGTTTTCTCCTCCCTTCAGGGTAGTCTAACCCCAGCCATAATTTAGCTTGAGGCATGAATATCTTCACTTATTGTACCCATAAAAGAAGAAAATTGGGAATTTGCTCAGACTGCCAGGAATCTGGAATTTGTTGATGAATGGACATTTGGCTGAACATAGTGAATTCCCAGCTAATTGAAAGCAGATAATGAAATAATGCATTTACCTTGAAAAATATAATTTTCTTAATAAATAATTGAAATGGCATTCTTCTGACAGATGAAATAAGAAAAAAATAATAAATAAATTCAGGATTAATTCCTGTCCTATATATTATAGCGTACTTCAGTCATACCTGATGAGGAGATTAAAAGCCATAAATCTTTTTTTTCAGCACAGTGCCAGATAGTGCTTTGGTCTAGAAAATGCAAGGGCCATCCTGTTCAGGGGAGTGTAGTTTCAGTCATCATCAGCCTCTGCTTCTGTCTCCAAATATCATACCTAGGGAGAAGAATGCAGAGGCCAGGGGAAAAAACATTGGAAAAATGTATTGGGCATCCAACATGATCACAAATACTTGAATTACCATATCACCCTTCTCATCTCTTTCTCATCCTTGGGGTGGGCCAGCAAACATGTTTCACATTGCACTGTGGGATTCTGTGGCCAGGAATTACCCTTCAGTAAAGGAACAATGATTTTCAGCTGAAGGGAGGCTAATGGCTGAAAACATGTCAGCTTGAAACACTTGCAGATGATCTGCTCACACCCTCCATTTTAAGGAAAAGATTAGCAAAGGATCCAAATAAGAGCATATGGGGTCCAAATACCCCAGCGTGAGTAGGGCTATGACTTGGAAACCCTTCTGGATCTAGAAGTAGGATCCTCCCGTATTTATGCAACAGGACAAAATTAAACTGCAGAACTGAACTCCAAAGTGTGGAGCTTACAAAATGCAAAGGTGGATTTTTTTTTTTAATAGCTTTAGTTTGACAGTAATAATTTCTTGTCAGATTGTGGTTTGAGTGGAACACAATGTTCCCAAAGAGACATGAAACCTGTCAAATTTTAATCTGCTAAACTGCAAAACTTGGCTATCCTAATTGGAAGCGTTATTAATCCGGGTTAAGTTTGGAATTATTTTTCAATGAATTTGCAGCAGGTTGTGGTTTTGGGCAAAAGCCATGGAAAACTTGGTAGTTCCACAGATTTTTAATGGGAATAAGGGGAAAACCACAGTGATTTTGCTTGAGTTGTGATTTAGAACTTTAGACTTGGTAAAATTCATGGGCCGCGAGGCCATGTGAAATAAAAGAACAAGTCTTGTAAATGGAAACTTCCCCAAGTGCAGCAGATGCAGTCACAGAGGTGCTTCCTCCCAGATCAATTGATGAGTTTTAAGCACAGAAACACATCCATCTTCTTCCTAAAATCAGTGGGCAAGAAGTCCTACAAGGCCATAAAAGGAGCTGAGGAGTATGAAGAAATAGGATGAATGGTTTTTAACCTCTACCTTCCTTGCTACTAAATGTTCACTGATTTGCAAGACCTGTTAAATCCTCTGCCTTGAGGAAATTTCTGTGTGGTCAAGACAAAATTAAAATAACAACTGCTGAAAAGCTTAACATTGAGTAAGCATGGTGGTTGCACTAGCTAAGACATCTTATTTTGCTTGTCTGTAAGAGGATCTCTCTGGTAAAAGCAAAGAGTAGCTTTGGGAATGTTTGAGCACTCTAAGGTGTAGAACAGGGTCTTCTCAGTTCCCTCAGTGGTGAGACAGTCTGATGGTTGAAAGACCCACTGAAAGAATGTGCCACTATTGCCACTCTGCCACTCTATTTTCTCAGATTTTGGGGGATTAGAATAGACTTTAGGGCCTTCTTGAATGATCTTCATTGTGATACAGCCCATGGAACCTTCATCAGTTTCTCCAAAGTCAGCTTTAAATTCTCCATATCAATGTCTTAGAGTACTTTTTTTTTTTTTTTAATTTAGGAAATACTCCAGGCTTTATTAGAAACTGATTAATAACAAGTTAACAAGTACTGGTAAGTACTTCTGGCAGTTAATTATTTTCTCCTCTGAAGAACAATGTCTTATTTCCGTCAGAATGAATCTATCCATCATCAGACCATGAGATTTGTTAAACCTTTGTCCAAGAAGTGAAGGACTTTGGGCAAGTTCTGCTGTCTGTGCAGCCATAACTCATTAGCATCATGTCATCCCTGAGCCTTCCTTTGGACAAGTCACATAAATTTAGCTCTTGAATCTCTCAGAATAAGACATGTTTCATGTTTTCCTGTCCTTAACCAAGTTAGTGTGTTTTTTGTCTAAATCCTCTTTTTTTTTTTTTTTTTTT
>VYZP01043537.1:32443-94739 GCA_013400635.1 Hypocryptadius cinnamomeus
TTTTTTTTTTAATGCATGTCCACGAGAGCTCAGTATTTTGAAAACATTCATTAATCAACAATATTTTCTGGATAAATTTTCAAAAATATCTCTTACTGTCTTGGCCTAGAGCAGGCCACATTGAACAGTAGATGCCTTGGTTGCGTGTTTCATTATGTTTCACACTTTGCTCTCTGCCTAAGGAAGTTCAGCTCAAAAAATCAGGTTTCTAGTGACCTTTTCTCTTACTCAGCTATATCTCTGATGACACCCAGTGAAAGGTGCACTCATCTGTCTAAAAAAAATTTATGTACAACATAGATGGTAAAAAATACATACTCCTTTTGGATTTTGGAGCATGCTGGGGCTCTGGGTTTCTAGTAACAGTTGAAACTTTGGAAGCTCCTTCCCTTAATCCCTTTGCTGTGTCCAGCCTCAATAAACAGATATGACTAAGAAAGGGCAGCCTGTGAGCAACAATGCAAACCCCAGCACGCTTTTCTATCTGTTTGTTTGGTTGTACTTTATAGTAATTAAGTTCTCCTGTTAACATTTGTGTGGGCATTGCATGGAAATTTTACTGATAATGCTTGAATTTCACCTCTTGCCCTTCCTCAACTTCTCATTCAGGAAGCTTGCCTCGTGTGGGAGCAGTTCTGTGTCCTGCTAATCCAAGAGCACAGGTCAGAGTGAAAATGAAGCCATAACATAAAGACAGTTTGGCCTTAGGATGACTAAGGAATTTGAGTTTGTTATCTCAAATAGCTAAAACTCAAGAAGCCAAAATTACTTCATCTTGGAGCAGTGCAGAATTGGATGAAGACAGCTCCTCCACAGGCAGAGAAGAGGGAAAGCTCTCCTTATTAAATTTATTAATTTCACGCCTGACACGGGATGGGTGATAGCTTCAAATAACAAATCCAGTCACTGCATTTCCTTATGGGAGCAGACTGCAGAGGCTGATCCTGCAGCAGTGTGTGGACCAGGGAGCTGCCTGCCTTTCCCAGGGATCCTTCCAGGATCCTTCCAGGCACCACAGCTTGGGCCCTGGGGCTGCCAAAGCAGAGCCAAGGGTGTGCTGACTGTGTGACCCCGACCAGGCACAGTCTCTCCACCCAAAGAGAGGAAAGCTATTTAACTGGCCAAGAGGTCAGTAACAAAAACCTGGCAAGTTTTGCTCATATTTTGGGAGTCATAGTGGCCCCCTCAGCGTTTGTATCTTCACTGTTTCTCCCAGTAGAGCAAATGTAGACCTTTATTTTGCAGCACATATTATGTGCAGGCTCGTTATGCTCTGCCTGAGCTGGAATTCCTTCATGGTCACAGCAGGTCTTTGTGTGGGCAAGGGTGGTCATGGAAGTGATTTCAGTCTCACTCCTTGAACATGTCCAGAGGGAGGGGAAAAGTGTCCATGTTGCTTTATGGCCTCCCTCTGCAAAGGCCTTAGGACAAGGGCAGGAATCAGGCTTTCAGCATTACAGGGAGAACCCAAAACCTCAGGATTTCCCAGTCGCTAACAAATACACCCTGACTCTATCTGGTTTCTTTCTTCCTTAGTAGAGAAAGGAGAAGATGTTGTTGATTGGGTCTACAATGAAGATTAATAGGAAAGACACATGAATACCGAGTGTGCAACAAGCTAAAGCAACTTGCAATTATTGAGTTTGGTCTGGGTGAATGAGCCCTTGATTGTGCAGCTATCTCAAAACATGGTGTGAGTGCCAGTGCAAACAGTTTGTCATGAAGCCTCGGGAGACACATTCCCAATAACCAGAGGCTCCCTCTCCTCTGCTGTTAGGGAGGGGGCCTCTGGAAGGGCATTCAGTCCCATGGCAGAGGGTAGAGAGCAATGGAAGACCCTGAGAATTCTGCCTGTCCTTGAGATCACCAGGAGCCAGAAAAGCCAGATGAGATTCCTGTTGGGGTCACAGGCTCTTTGTGGAATCCAAGACTGCAGCACCACCAAGGGAATAAAAAGTGGCAGCCTCAAGTGACACCAGGCCTCTCTGCCTTTCTGCTTGTGAGGGCATTGAGGTGACACCACCACAGAGACAACCACCAGCTCATTGTTTGCTAATTAGTTGATGTCCCAAGCAATTGCTTTTTGCAATTAAACTGTGACTCTTTCTCCCTTACTGGGGCTTGTGGTGCAGGGCTTTAGCTGGTTGGGCTGCCATAGGATGACTTGACTTCAGCATTTGTACCACCTTCAGCCTCCCAGGGTTGAATGGCTTAGCCTGGGCTGCCCACAGCTGCTCCTCTGCTTCACATGGGAACTCCTCTGGATGGGCAGGGCTGGAGGGATGAGTAAGTCAGCTTGTCTGGAGTGACCCCTGGATGGTGTTTCCCTGCTTGGATGAGCACAAGGGGAGAAAGGAGGTGAAGATCATGGGAAAGTGGTGAGAACCACCCTCAATGAGCCAATTTTACTCAAACTTTCCCCCTTGGATTGTGTCAGGTGCCTCTTTCAAAAACCTTAACTCACACTGTTAGGAGTTTAATTTTAGGTTCTTGCCTCCCACATATGGCTTTTATACTGTGGGAAGCCTTCAGACATATCACACTTAATCACTGTTTATCCTTACTCATTTTTTTGCCATGCTGGATATTTGTTTTTAATCAAGAACAACTTTTCTGTGTCATGCATTCATCCAGCTAAATGATAATGTGCAGTTCTGCTCCAAGAAGCCACTATGTCTTGTTGCATCATTTCAAAGCAGGGCTTGCTGAGTTGGGTAACAATATGGCTTTTTCTTCTGCCACCCTGGGGCAGCTGGCACAATTCAGAGGCAATGAAATAAATTATTTCTTATTTTTCACCTTGTCCAACAAAATAGAACATAAATTTCCTATCTCTAGCCAGCTGTGTGGCGTTTTGGGGATATAGGACTGTTCCTAGGAGATGAGTAAGGACAGAAAGAAACCTGAGTGGCACTGTCTATTGATTAGAAACACCACAGTGAGTAAAAGCTTGGCCCTCCAGAAGACAGCAAGAGCTTTGCTGCAGACTTTCATAAAACCAGGATTAAACTCACCAACTTTTAACACTAATATAACAAATTTTGTATCCAACACATCTGACACATTTCTCATTGAATTTACTAGTAGCCCAAGTGGGATGTTTGGTCTGGGGAGCCGGTGCTCTCATACCATAGCTGACGTTGCCAAGGCAGAAGTATGTGGAAGACAAATGCAGTTTTAGCTCTGTAAACCTTGGATTCAAATTGGAGGAAGAACTGGATTAGAGGAAAATACACTCTTGTGTCCCATAGAGTCATTGAAACTGTGGCGGAGAGAAAGAAAAAAGCTCGTCCACAATATGTGTTAATACAAACATGAGTTTGCAGGGTGTTAGGGGAAATAACTTCTATGAAAACAGCTTTGTAAAAAGATAAGGAAAAGAGATTTCTTTTCTTTTTTTTTGTTCAGCCATCACATTTTAATCTGCTTCTCTACTTCCACTGGCTATTTCCAGGAATGTGAGTTGTTTGGGAATACCTGACACACACATCACGTATTTTTCATGTCAGAATCAACAGTAGGAGATATCATTGTGTTGTTGAGCATTCATTTTATCTGTTAGTGAAAGAGATGAGTGGATGAATCTATGTTCCCAGCAGAGCTGCCTGGGTGGGATGGACATCCTGTACGCACACCAGCACTTTAAAACTGCTTATCTTTCACCTTCTTATTTTTGCCTAAAAAATACCCTGCAAAAAGTGCATATTCTGGAGAGATCAAGGGTTGGGTGAGACACAGCCATATCTAATTACTCTTGAACCCTTCCCCTCTCACAGACACCACCCTCCAAGCCTCAGCTTTTAACATCAGCTTTGCTCTGGTTTATAAAGAATTTATTTTTTCTGTTTGGCCAAGTTTTACAGCGCCTGCACTGATGCTGGGCGATTCCTTCTCTGCTCCTGGGAGCATCAGCTTGGACACGAGGGCCAAGAGGGCAAAGCTGGGGTGACACTGCTGTGGACAGAGGAGGACAGGGCACACAGGGGCTGCTGCTTCACTCAGCCACAGATAGAAGGACAAGTTTTAGCTGATCTGTGTGTAACCCTTGGGAGAGCAAAGCCCTGGCCTGAGCCTTTTTATCTTCTTGGGGCCCAAAGCCTTGGCACTGCCTCAGTTCTCATGTGGTTTCTGGAGCTGACAAATCAAAAAATCGCCTTCATCTTGCATTCCTGGAAGGTGCTGCCTTCGTGGGACAGCTGGAAAAGTGGTGGCATTACAAAAACCAGAGTGGCCACAGGGCAGCTCTAAGGGAGGAGATGGTCTGTCAGATGGTTTGCTCTTCACTGGGCCAGAAATGCTCCCCTGCTGAAGAGATATCCCAGTGTCACTTCAATCTGTCTCCTATTCTGGTGACAGTTAGTTTTGATTTCGGTTTCTGTCAGTGCTCACATAAGTCAGTGACTACTTCTTTATGGAAATAACCATTAAGGACTCAAACCATTTGACACTTCACAGACATATGTAAATGACAAATAAAAACATCCATAATATCATCAGAGCTATTAGAACAAAGATGAGGTCTGATTTTTTTTTTTTCAGAGACAGAAAGCACCTCTTTAGACTTTGATTTTCTTGTACATCATTAGCTGAAGCGACTATAATCCTAGGTTAAAATAAAATATCCTTCTCAAGTCCTCTTTAAGTTAGTCTTACTTTTCAGTCAGGTACTGAAGAAGCAAAACAAAGCAAAGCAGCTCATAAATCCAAAAGCTTTTCCCATCTTACTAAAGTTTCGTGCCAGAATTTATTATATATATATAAATGTACATACATGCTCTGTCTGAAACAGTCATAATTGCTAGAAAACAGAGAGGCTTTGAAGGATTAAAACAGAGCATGGCACCTGCAAATAAAGATTGGATAATTAGGAATATTTTCAATTCATTGACAGCATTGAAATAATTAAACCACCATTTCTTTCAGGTTGCCCCAAAAATGAGAATATTCAAAGTGTTTTAGATGAATCAAAGAGTGGGGAAAAAAAAATGTGACTGGAAAAAATTACTTTTTGTTCCTGAAATTAAACATTACAAGTACTTAACTGAAGCTGGAACTTTATTTTCAGACATGAAAGCATAGTGTTTCATCCTTAAAATATGAATATTTAATTTTTTTTTCAATTTGTCAGGTTTTTTTAGAGTCTTATTTATCTGACCAGTCCAAGGCAACATTGGGCATAAATTAGAACTTATTCTTGTAAATCTGTGCCAGCATTTTCCAGGAAATAAACTATAGCTGTAAACAACATTCCTCTGTCCAGCCAGAAACCATGATGTTACCTGCTTCTAATTTGTATGACAAGTGTGATTCACCAATGACATGCAACTGCTTGGAAATGATCATAAATTCTCAGCCTTACAGCAGACCCCTAGTTTTTCATCCTCCTACAGTAATATTGTACTGAAGAGAAGACAGATGACACTGATCTCTGCCACCTCCTTGGGAGATGTTTTTTCCCTGAACTCCATCCCCCATGCAGTTATGTAAATCATGGAATTTGCTAGGGCTGCCTGGCCTGGTTTAGTTTATAGACCTCAAGTGAACAAGTTCTTGAATATTGTAATGAACCAGCATTTTTTAATGCTGGGAAGTCTTCCATCTCACAATGGGTTCTTATCTAAAATTCTATATATGACAGATTTTACCATCCGGTCCAGTGGTTACACAGAAAGCTTTTGAAAATGCATGTTATTTTACACACTAATGTTTTATGTGCAGCACATATTCCAAGTCATTGCAGAGTTGTGGTAACACTGCATTGACTTCAGGAGCATTTCCTTAGACCAATGTCCATGGAGGTTGAAGAGCCAGAGCTCCCCTATCCGTGACAGCTGCCTTGCATTTGAGAGCCAGTATGGGAACAGAAGGCTCATATAATGGAGAATGAAGATATCTACCAACTTCATAGCTCTTTATGGCATATTAATGTGCATCAGTGGGGGGCAGAGCCTCAGTTTCTCAATATTGGGCCCTAATATTGAGCAATTTTTTGGTTTGTGTTTCTTCTCTACAGCATACTGTGAAGTCAAAAATATATTACAATAAAGCAAACCCACTGAGCCTGGAGCAACTGCAGAGTTTCATAACCCAGAGCACAAACACAGTGGGATGTTGCCCGGCCTGTCAAAGCAGCTGTCCAGACTCACAATTCCTGGTGAGTTAAAGGCTGTACCTCCATCCATGGAAATGAGGACTTTGTGAGAGTCAGTATTTGCGTTAATCAGAATAACTGAGACACTTCTCTGGTTATTTCATTTGCTCTCTACCTTCCGTGGACATGTCTGCTTAAGCTGAAGAGGATTCCTCAGACTAGGAAGCCCACAATGCTTTTTGTTTCTTGGTATTGTCTCACAGGACTGTATATCTGGACAAAGTGGAGGAGGATTTTCAAAGGGTTGCTCAAAAATCTTTTCTTTTCTGGAGACTGTGTACAACCCCAGGAAACAAACTCAGGGGAGGGCTGGGGGAAAGAGCAGACATTAAAAGCACTGTCACATGCTTCTCTTCTGTTCTCAGAAAGCCTGGTCGTATACACTGCTTGAGGAAGAAGTCATGGGGGTGAGGGCAGGGGGGATATCTCTCAATTCCCCGAGGAAACAACTTCCCCCTGCCCTTCTCCAAGTTGGAATGGGACCCCTCCAAGAGAATCCAAAGGGATGCACAGTCCCAGAATGTGTGCTAGCAGTAAAATACAAGGCTTTGCACAACTCAGCAGACGTGCATTAAATCATGTCCTTTGATGGGAAAGACATTTCCACCCTGGGTAAGATCACAGTGCTGCAGATTTACTGCTCGGCTGGGGCGGGTTCATGGAACACCCTGAGTATTCTGGTATGAGATGTGCTGTGGAGGTGGGGAAGGTTTACACCTGCCTAGGGCTGGACCACTGTCAGAGGGTAGTGGAACTCTCTTATGTGATCCAATGCTGGACTACAGAGGACAACTACTCAGAAAATTAGTCTGAAAACAAAAAGTTGATGGAAAATCCAGAAATCAATAAAAAAAGTCCTCTTCAGTTCCAGAATCGGTCTTGAATCATTTATCACAAAGCTTCTTTCACCAGGAGAGGTGTATGGGTGAGGGAAGATTGAAGGGCAGTGTAAAAGCAGCCAAGGTGCAGCTTGTGAGAAAGAAAATCTCTGGACATGTCGGTCTGTACAGTGCAGCACCAGCCAAATGATGACACCATGCTCTTGTTGTCATGGTCTGCAAAGCAAACAAAGTTCATGGTCACCTTGTGATTTTTCAAAAAAGACCCAGGCAGAGAGGGCTGTCATGTGAAGCACAGGAAAGGTGAGTGAGATTTTGGTTCTCCAAAGGCAAGCAAGCCTAATTTTGGCAGCTGCCAGAGACACATGTGACCTTCCCCTCACCCTCCCACCCCAAAATGAGTGGTACTTGACAGAGATAATGCCAGACTGTATTGCTGGGAGGGAGATACCCTGCCCTCACCCTGCAGACTGATGTCTGTTCATAGGAAGACAGTCCTAGACAAGAGCAACAACCTGCAGCTCAACCCCTCTCAGCTGACTGGTCCACTCTTTTCATGGAGCTAATCCACCTGTAGATGCCCTTTGCGTCACATTCAGAAATTAATTGCTGTCGTCTTTGTTGGTTTTTTGGTGGTGGTAGTTTGGTTCAATTCAGCTTTTTGGGGGTTTGGAGAGTTTGGGGGATTTTTTTGGGGGGTGTTTTGCTTGGTTGATTGGTTTTTGTTGTTGTTGTTGGTTTTGGTTTGATTTTGATTTTGTTTTTGATTTTTTAAATTTGTTTGTTGATTTGTTGGTTGGTTTTGGTTTTTTGTTTGTTTTTGTTTTGGTTTTTTGCAGGAGAGTGTTCTTGTTGCAATCCTGCCCAGCCACCCAAGGTGCCATGTGGCAGAAGACATACTGACTACAAGGTCCTGTCCTTCCCACCCTGCATGCCCAAAGCCCATCATAGCATCCTCAGGGGCTCAGCATTTCAAGGAAGCCATACATTGAAATGTACACCAGGGGACTCGGTCCCCTTTGCTCCTTTCACCAGAGGTATCAGCTCAGACCAGGCTTCCACAGAAGGTGGTAGCTCTGGTGGGTTTGGATCTTGGGCAGGAAGAGGGTGGGACTATGGAGCAGTGGCCTGGGAGGTCAGCAAGCCCCCGTGTATCTGCCTTGTCCTGGCAGCCTGTTTATTCCCAAGCATTTTGGACCAGTTCCCCACTTCTGTGCCTGATGGCTCTCACAGATCACCAGCATAGCTGTCCCATGCCAGCAACCCCATGAATTTCCTCATTTAATATTGTTCTGTGTATTATTTATGGCAGAATCCTTTTCCCAGCCTAAAAAAATTACTCCTTCATCCTTTCCCCATAAATAATGCATTTCAGTCCCTCGCAGCTCCTCTTGCTCCTCTTCCCTGTATGCTCCCATCTGCCTAAACTGTCTGCACAGCCTGGTGCCAAGGTCTGGGCCCAGGGTTGCTCCTCAGGGTCCTTCAAAGCAGAGCAGAGTGGAGTAATTGTTTACAGCACTTGCTGGCATGTCCCAGAATGACATTTGCCTTTTCCCCAACAATATCACATTGTCAATTCATGCTCGATCCCTGCTTTTCTCTGGTGCCCAGACTGGTTTGTGCAGCAGCCCAGTCCATCTGCCCAGCTTGGCCTTCTTCTGGGCACCTGAGTTTTCCTTCCTGAATGCTGCCCTCCCACTGAGTTTCACCCTGCTGATTTCAGATCCATTTTATTTTATCAGGGCTGCTTTGAATTCCAGTATTATCTGTGAAAGTGCCGCTCAGACCTCTCCAGCCTCATGCTGTTGGAAATCTTTCTGAAGCCAAGATATTCCACCTCCACAGCATACCCTTACCCTCCAGCCCTGTGACCCTGCCAGAGAAGGAAATTCAGTTGGTTTGACATAATTTGCTCTTCACAAATCCATGCCAGCTGTTTTCCTTGCCATTATGCTCTCAGAGTCACTGATTGTTTGTCAATGATTCAGCTGAGTATTTTTCATGGTGTTGAGCTTCCACTGACTGTTTTACCATTGTCCATGTGGACTTTCTCTTCTTTTCTAAAGCCAGGTACAGTGCTTTTCCCCTTGGTTAGTGAATCCTACATCTCAAAACTCATTCACACCTGACTTTTTGGAAGCATTCTTCCTGGCATTGCCAGGAGGGCTGGCAGTACTCAAGGGGTACATGGCCAGTCCTGTAGGTAGATCAACATACCCTCACTAACCGGCTTTGAATGAGCTGTGTGTTCCTAAAAAGCAGTTTGCTGCTTTCCAAAACACTGCAAAAATGATGTCATAGGAAGAAATTCTACTGCAAATTAGTCAAGTCAAAAACTTCTGTCTAATTCTGTGAACTGAATTTGTCCCACAAGAGGTGGGCTCTGTGTACAGGTCTGCGAGTGATCCCTGAGCTGACCAACAGAATCGCTGTCTGTCTTGCTGTATTTTTTGAAAGTTTCATAGGAAGACAGCTCAAAAAGACCCCCCAACCCATAAAAACTCCCACAAAACAATAACAAAAAACACACTAACCAAAAAAGTGCAATATCCTCTCATTCACCTCTGTCTTAAAGAATTTTCTATTGGAGTTCTCCCCATTCCTTTGAGATTCATTCCTGAGTTTTCTGAATTTGAGAATGACATAACTTCCTTAATCTTAGCCTGGTCCTCCAGCCACCTAATCCTGTGCTACTTGCACCTACCCACATGACTTAAATCCCTGTGCAATACCTTTCACAGGCACCTTCTTTAAAGATAAACATATGTTACAATAACAGTAAAATAACACATTACTCTCGCAGCCCTTCGCACTTGTTAACACTCATCTGGATCTATGCAGCCTCAGTTTTACGTTTACAATTTTATTTCCATAAATTTTAAATCCATACCTGGGCTGTGGGATTTAATCACAGGTAACTAATGGCTTTCTTTATGAATCTTATTGTTGGTGCACTTCAGTGTAGTGCAGAGTACAAAGTGTAAGAGAAAATTTCTTTCCTGGGGACCATATGGTAAAAGAATAAAGCTCTGACTTAATGTCCTTGCTTTGCAGAGTAGCACAGTCAACAAACCCCTATTAGATCACGGGGTAAATATCGACAAGTTCCAGAGTATTGTTTCAGCCTGTTGCTATAGTAGTTTGAAATTTTGTTCTATGAGCCATATAAAGAAGGGGACGAAAAAACACATTAGTATTTAATTATTTCCAAATAATTATTTCCAAATTTGCTGCACTGGTACCACTTGAATGAGAATCATCTGCATTTAAAAGAAAAGTGGGATGTGGGCATTTCTAGGCCAAATTGTTCTGTGTAGGCTTCCATCCTGGAAATTATTTATTCATATTAATGGAGAAGAACAGGTTTTTCCCTGGTCTTTAAGCCAATGATTTAAGGTTCACAACTCCAAACCAGATGACACTGCCTATTTTTGGAGCCACATGAGTTTATAATTTCATGTGAAGGATAAGTACTTTATTGGGAAGTCACAGAAGGGCAAGGGGTCATGTCGTGAGCTTCCCTGAGCAGCGAGCACCGAGGCACTCAGGCACAGTGCAGGAAGGCATGTATCATCCATAATGCATGGACTGCCCCTCAGCAGGCTTCCTGTGGTGTGAAAAGATGCTGTGAGGGCTTCGGGGAACAGCAGAGACAAAGGTCAGGAACCAGGGCAAGCCCAAAGGGACCAGATCAATTGTAGGATGTGACATGGGATCAAGCAACTCTTATCCAAGTTACTTCTTCATAGCTGTAGCAACTGTGTGATGCTCATGTCCCTTAGCAGGACCTGATAAACTGACCAGTACCATTTTTAACTCATGCATTTCCTTCCAAACGCATAGTAAATCACAGTGGAATCTTCTGAGACTGCTTCAGTCCCCTCCTGCTCATACAAGTTACTACAAAGTGTTTGCAATTTGAGAAGAACCTTCTTTTGCATTTTCTCTAAGTAGGCAATATTCTTCAGCCCTTCTGTATTTTAACTGCTACCTTTATAACAGGTCAGAGGTGTCCTGTTAGATTGTTTCTAAGGATTATATAGTTGCTCTTTCTTGACAAAAAGCTGTAGTTTAGCTCAGCATTTTGTAATGCCAAGGCTCTGGAAGGGAAAGGAAAGTGCTTTTCAGTCTGTGGTACACAACATATTGTGCTGGTCTGTGAGGCAGTAGATGGGTGGTCTGTGGATGGGTAAAAAAAGTAAGAAAACCAAAGCATGCCCTTACACATCTGCCAAACAAATAAACTGGGTGTGGGGGTGCAGGAGAAGCAGCACTGAAGATCAGCTGCATTTGGCTGCAGAGGAAAAGCAAACTGGCAGCACTACACAAGCTGTCCTTGACTTCTTTTTTTGCAAGAGGATGCATATTTTTTGGAATGAGGAATGCTGAGCAGCCCTGTTGAGCAGTATGGGGCACACAGCTGCATAGAGATATGGAGACTGCAGCACCATGTGAAATATAGTAAGTGTCTAAATGTCTGGGGATAGTACAATTGCTGTCGTGCCTTTGAATTGGCACCATGCTGCAAATTATTAAATAGATGTCTGTCTGGAGGTCTGCTAAGGGCTTTTGATGCCCAACACTTATAAAAGTGATCTTCATCAGCTTGTGCTAGACAGGATTTGTTACTGGTGAGTTTTGGTACCCTGGGCACACCAGCTGCCCCTGTAACATCCTGCAAAACTAACCAACCCTGGAAGAGTTAATTCTTTCCAGTGCCTGGGTCCAGCCTTTCTCCAAGGAGCAGCCTTTCCCCCTTCAGAAACAGGCAGCTGGCACCCTGCCCACAGCTTGTTTTTCAGAAAAGGGGTTCCTTTCTTTGCTGAGGACATGGCCCAGGAGTGGTGAGTGAGCCCAGCCTGGCCTGGCACTGCCCTGCCTGGCAGCGAGGTTCTCACGGCTCTGGGGACTCACTGCTGCTGTGCTGACAGCTCCAGAGTTCCACTGGATGACATTTTTCTTTTTTCCTTTTCCTTTTTATTTTTCCTCCTTGCAGTCCTCCTGGCAGGCACAAATCTTCTATTCATGTCTCGTTAAGCCTGATTTTTCACGAGGAAGGGTTTTGTCCCCCCCGTGCACTGGTCTTACAGGGATCACCCTCAAATGAGGGAGTGGAAGGAAAGGGGAGCAAACACTCTGCTCTCACCCTGAGGGGTCATCACAAAGACCCTTGAGATGCTCTCCACAAAGCTGAATTTCATGCAAAATGGGTAAAGAGAACTCAAATGGTCTTATTTGCATCTGCACTTCATTTGTGAAGTGCCACGTTTCAGGTGCAACTGGAAGGTTCAGGATCAGTTTTTTATATGATCTGCCCTGAAGCACTTCTTGGGCTGCTGGCAAAATCCCTGGCTCAGTGATGGGACCAACAAATGCTCTTGTACACTCGGTTGCTTTCACAAATGCAGGGCAGCACACACAGCACTCATCTGGATCCTGGCACAAAGTTTATAAATGCTCAAAAGTTCAAAATTCTAGGGTTTTTTTTTCTGCATAAGTAAGTTGTCTGGCAGTAGCAGGTGCTACTCCAGCCTGGAACTGACGTAATTTGTGTCTCTGTCTCATTTTTCCACAGGAAGCAATAGCCAAAAATTCCATCCAGCATCACCTACAATGTTCAGCCCCACGTGCTCTTGACTGCCTTGTCTGCAAAACCCATCTGGGGAGTTTTCCTGTAGCTACATGTGGTGATGTGCAAATTTATCCACTTGCCTACACCATAGAGCCACCCTGAGGCTCTGCATGGTTGCATGGGAGCTGTCCCTGAACCCTCCACAGAAATGCCCAAGGTACATAAACTATCCATAGCTTTTTAAAGAGCTTCCTGTGATTTTTGTGATAATCTGAACTTTATGGGCCAAACTCTCTGTTGGCATAAAACAAGAGAGTGTTGAGGTCCTGGTTAATCAAAACTAGTTGTACACATCAAAGAACTTAGATCACTGAGGACAGTTGTTTTTCTGTCACTCAGCATAAATTGGACAGAATTCAGTTCTGCTTTGCTCTGCTGAATGCTGTTGTCCCCTTGAAACTTAAAGCTTCAAGCATCACTCTTGGCTGTAAGGAGGAACCTGTTGGAGGTGACACCACCTGCTCAGTGTGTTTTGCTGACAAAACTAAAGTGTAAGACCCCTCATTTTGGAGCCACAATCCCTGTGCTTCCCTTGCAGCTTGCTAAAGTGGGCTGGCAAAAAAGAGACATTGCAAGTCCTCATCTGTCCAAGTGTGAGAGTTGTTCTTTTCCCCTAAGTCCAACAGGAGTTTTCTCATCTCCAGAAAACCAGGAGTTGTCATAGCTGCAAATTTTGGGTGCAGGAAGAGGAAGAACATTGTCCACAAAAAATCAGCACTGTTGGGCAGGTAGAGCCATGGGACAGCACTTTGCAGATGCCACTGGCAGAATCAATGAGAATTAGTGGAAAATCTGGATCACCTTGTGAAGCAGTAGCTTCAATATGGAGCAAGAAAAGTGATATTTAATGAAGCTGTGCTTTATGAATGTGAGGAAAATATGCTCAAAAAAAAAAAAGTACTCCAAAAAAAGTATGAATTAGGTAACTAAGAGGACAATTCACCTAAGTCCCACAGGAAAAAAATATTTGGACACCCTTAGCTCACTAGCACACCCAAAGAATTCTTGCGAGTGTTAGTATTCTTCAGATATGACCTATTTTTTTTGCTGTTGTTTTCAGCATGAATTCTTTTGTAATGCAAGGATATTCTCTGCAGTGCCTCTGCAGGGAACTGTAATTCTAGATATGATATCTGTGGATTTAGGGAGGGAACAGAAGGAGGTAAGTGTCCTCTAGAGAAAAGGCTCTTATGAGAAGTGACCCTGCAAAACTGGGATGCTTTCTAAAAACTAGGAGCTGTTGGAAGGTCTAAGCATTGGACAGGGCTGGAGGCAGGTATGCATAAGCAAACATGAAAACAGATATGGAACCAGATAATATTTATTTTGCTTAATCCTTGGTAGGGGCACATTCCTGAAAGTAACTGGAGCACCAGGTCTCACGTGCATTTCAGGGAAGCTGTTTCTGCAGCAGAGACTGTGCCAAAGAGGCACACAGCCTCAGGATTGCAGCTCGCCTGTCACTGCATGGGAAACATGGACATGGGAATGGGCATGGTGGGAAGAGCAACCACTTTCAAGGGTGCCACAAGGCACAGCCAGTGCAGCCAAACTCCTGGAGGAGGGATGAGGTTCCCTATGGTACAAGGGGTGGGAGCAGGGAGTTTGTCCCAGCTGTCAGAGTCACCATTTGCTTTCCATCCTGAATTTTTTTGTTGTCTGTCAACTTCTACCCAATTTGAGTGTATCTTTCATTTCTCACTCAGCACAGGCTGGTGGGCACAAGAAGCACCTGAACTCTGCTCCTTGTGGCCTAAGGAAGAGGGTGTGTGGCATTCATGTGATGTGTTTTTCCCCAGCAGTATTCCCTAGACACTTCATCATGGGGTGAAGGGCTCAGGAGCATTGTGAAATCTTTCATTAGACCAGCTGAAACACGAAAAAACCCCCCCAAGAACTGACAGCTATATTGGTGGACACACAGCTCTCACCTCATAACTCAGAAACCAGTAGCAGCATCTTCCAAACAGGAAGCCAAAACACAGGTGAGAGACAATAACTCTTTGTTCAACACAGTTGTGCCAGATGACCAGCCAGCTTTAGAGAAAAAGGGTGGTTACAGTCTGTGACCAGATGAGGGTTTAGCAAGAGGAAGCTGATAACAGGTTCATTTCTTCAGAGAAAAGCAGGTGGAAATGTGTTGGCAGGCAGCCCACATGGAATGAGCTTCATTCAGCCAGACAGAAGGAAGATCAAAGTAGGCCCTAAGTACATGGACTTTGTCGAGTCCATAATTTCTTTTTTCTACTCTGGTAGATTTGAGCATCTTGTTTTCCGGTGTTGCCTTTTGGAGTTGTATCAGAAGCCACTTTTCAGGATGGTCCTTTGAGACATCAGTGGGAACAGTTAGTGAAAAATACCCTCTGAGTGGTGCACCTCTAACTGGGTGCTTTGGTCCTTTATTGAATGTCCAGCAGAGTTCACTCCAGCACATACATGTCATCCAACTGCATGGTTTCCATCAGGTTTCATGGGGAGCATGTGAAGCTCCCTGGATTGCAGTGGGGCTGCTTGGAGGGCAGTGTGGCAGTGGCTGCAGAAATGGGTTTATTTATTTTCTGCTTGTTACTGTTCAGTTTTTGAGGGCAGGTTCATTTTGTTTTACTTCTGGTTATGAGTTTGTTGAGGGTGGCAGTTATTCAAAAGTTAGAAAGTTAGATGCTGGGGGATATTTCTTTCAAAACACATGGCATTCTATTGCTGGTTTTAGTTACTTGATGATTTTCCATTTGGATCCCATTAGGGTTTAGTATGTGAAACCTGAGGGATAGAGGCAGTTGGTTGGCTTGGATTTCTGCACTGAACCAAGCTTCTGGTTCCACACAGAATAAGCTGAGTTGGAAGAGACCCATCAGAATCATTGAGTCCAGCTCCTGGCCCAGCACCAGGACACCCCAGGAGTCACACCCTGTCCCTGAGAGCATTGTCCAAACATTTCTTGAGCTCTGCCAGGCTGGTGCTGTGACCACTGCCCTGGGGAGCCTGTTCCAGTGCTCAACCCCCACAGGGTGAAAAACTTTCTCCTGATATCCAACCTTAACCTTGCCTGACTCAGATCTATGCCATTTCCTCGAGTCCTCTCACTAGAGAGATCAGTGCCTGCCCCTCTGCTTCCCCTCATAAGGATGCTGAAGACAATGAATCACTGTGAGGTAAGGGCAGTTCTTCTGTTAAGGCAAAGCCCAGTCTTACACCAGCAAAGCAAGTGCCACCATTGCTCTCCTCCAAGTGACCAGTGCCCCCTGAGAGTCTCCTTTAAGCCACAGCAGTGTGATATCTTTTGAATATACTTGGTTGCAAGTTCAGTGGCAATATCTGTGTTGATCTGCAGGCATGCTTGTGCATGGAAGATTTAGTGTCTCACGTCACCAATGATACTGCCCCTGAAGTTAATAGAGGTGTAAGAATATCTCAGAGGCAGCTTGATGGCATTGTTGACTGAATTTGTGATGGGAATTGAAAATAAAATACGGGCTTCCAATCCAGCTGGTGAGCATGTGATTTCTAAATGTTGGTTAAAACACAGGCTTGGTGACATGGTTATTTAAAAAGAAAAATCTTCTGTGAAGTTGGTTTAAAAAGAAGTTGGAGACTTTTGGGGTCAGCTGGGTTCCTGCAGCCTAAATTTATTGAAAGAAAAAATTGGCGGAGTCTGAGATGCAGTGGGTGAGTTTGGTGGTGTGTTTGAGTTGGGAATCTCTGGGTACATTTTATTTTTTAGGTTCTTAAGAGAGGCTGCAACACTCTTACTGGGGGTGTAGCTGCACAAGTAGTTCTTGGCTGTGGCAGCATGAATGGTGCTAATTTGGGGTACTTCATTTTACGCAGACCATGGGAAAAATCTAAAAATCCTCAGCTTTCTGAGCGAGGAAGGGCTGAAGATGATTTCTCTTCCTTGTGATAGATAATTCATCAGGAAATCTGGAAGCAGTTGATCTGCCAAAGTTGGGGGAGGGAGTGGACTTTTTCTTTGACTCAGGAGAGCAAAAGCACTGAATTTAGGATTGTTGTCTCAGTGCAACCTTTGTGTGCTGCAGGGCTTCCCAAAGTCTGCAGCCAGGCAGCCTCTGCCAGCAGCCAGGCTCCAGAGCTACGTGTGCATGCATTCAAAGAGCTCCTGCTCTGCCCACTGCCTGAGCCCCCACAACTCCCCCTCTTTTCCATTCAAATCCTCCCACCCAGGAAGAAGCTGCTGCATGGCTGAGGAGTTGCACTGGCAGGGAGCTCAGGGGATGTACTGGGATTTTCAGTCATGTTATTCTGACTTGGGGAGCTGTTTGTCCTCCTTCAGTATTCCAGGCAGCCAGCCTGAAAAGAAGTCCTGATCCTGTGCTGCAGGCCAATCGTGTTCACAAAGATCTCTTTGTTACACCCATGTCTGTGGCATTGTCCCTCTCCAACAAAACTCGCCTGCCAAAGCCCTGATGCACTTGGCTCTGAAAGTGCCAGGCTGGTAATGCAAGGGGTGAATTCCTGCTCATTCACGCCATCCTGCCTCCTGCATCCTTCTGCCCTGCAGTTTTCTACTTTCTCAGGCCATGATGGGTGGGGGAATGCAGGCAGGACATGGTGGTTTATCCTCCTTGCAGCCCGTGTGTTACACAGACCCCACATTATCAAGTGTGCAAAAGTCCTGACTCCAGTTGGGTTTGCATAGAACCAGGGAGTCACAGAGTTGGAAAAAGACCTCTAGGATCATAAGCCCAGCTGTCAACCTAGAACCACCACCATGTTCACCACTAAACCATGTCCTCAAGTGCCACATCCACACAAGTTTGGAATACTTCCAGTAATTCTACCACTCTCCTTGGGCAGCCTGTTCCAATGCCTGACAACACTTTCTGTGGAGAAATTTTTCATAACATCTAACAAAAACCTCTCCCAGTGCAACTTGATGCCTCCTTTCAGGTAGCTATAGAGGTCATTAAGGTCTCCTCTTAGCCTCTAGGTTTGCCCCCTGTCAGACCCAGCACTTGGTTTCTGAGCAGACGATGGTGAATTGGTTTTCAGAACCAAGGCTGGCCCCTCAGCCTGTGGGGAACAAGAGCACTGAGCTCTGCATCATACAGGGGTTTTTAATGCCCATGTGGAGGGATCCTTGGTGTATGTATAAACCACAGTGCCAGATATCCGGGAGCACTTGACAGATTTTTAATCTAATGCACCCATTTCTGTCCCCTGGGGCAGGACACACTCAGGACAATGGACTCTGCAATCACAGCACAGCCAAAGTACAGCACAGCTGCAATCCCAGCACAGCTGTACCCTGAGTTCCTGTTGCTGGGAGCTTTACCTGTATTGCCAAGCAATATAGCTTTTTCTTGTCAACTTGCCCTGTACTCCTTCATGTATTCACTACTACACTTTTCACTACTTTTGAGGAAGATCTGGAGCTTTTTCCAATCAGTATTTCCATGCAAACTGACTTGTATTTCATAACAGGAGGCATAATAGGGAGGGAACCCAGGTAGGGAACAGTAAAGACCCTCACCCTTTCTTCCTCTCTGTCTCTGCACTGAAAAATCCCTCTAAGGCATCCATCTGCCCCTGGCAAACACCAGTCACACACCTGTGAGCCAGATGTAAACAGCTGCATGGTAGGTGTCATTTGTGATCCAGACTTAATAGAAAACATGCTAAGGATTGATTACAAATGGCTCCATAAAAAAAAAAAAAAAAGACAAAATGCATAGCACAGGTAAGTAGCACCTCTTTTCTTATTTCACCTTTCCTTTTATCTTATTTGCTTTCATATCTCTGCTGTGGAGGACACTCTTGTGTGGTGGGATGAATAGCAGCTGAATTTCATTAGTGTGGCCTGTGAGTATTAAATTGCTTAAATAAACACTTAAGCAGTATGCACAGTCTAAACATTTGTTTAAGTTCTTACCTGAGCAGGGATACTTCACTGCACCAACCCCAGTGACTAACCTGGCAGGCTGGCTGCTTCTCTCTTTGATATTTCACTTGGTGCATGTAAAATTTCCAAATCCAAGAGTTTCTAGCAGCAAATCCCTTTAAATATTGCAAGGGCATTGCCTTACAGCAAAGCACCTTCTCAAAACCCCTCCATGTAAGGATAATGGACTTGTTGTTTTTGAGATATCAGTGCTGCAGTTGCCCTTGTTCAGCCCTCCACTCTGGATTTTCACTACTTGTTTCCCATTAAAATTTCTATTTTTGAATGCCTTGGATTGATATAAGAACCCTTTAATTTATTTTTACTTTAAACTTGCAACTTCTCACCTTATCCAAAGAATGCTGGTAGCAACTGTAGGGAGCGCACTGACTGTTTTCCAATAGTCCATGTTCCTTTGCTGGCAACTTTAACAAATATATTGATTTTCAATCTGGATCATGATATTTTATCATCTCACGTTTTACAATCTCACATTCCAGACAGAAACAGTTTGATTCTCCTGTCATTATGAGCTATTCATATTTTTACTAGGCTGCTGAATAGTTCATGCTGTGTCAGATCATGCTGGTTTCTCTGTAGTAGTTGCATTATAAACCCCTAAGGAAACATATTCTCTATAACAGGTCTAGCTCAGACTGGGTGTTAAATCAAGGTTGTAAAACAGTTTGCGCTTTCTTTTCTGCATTCCTCCCTTTTCTTTCTTTCTTTCTTTCTTTCTTTCTTTCTTTCTTTCTTTCTTTCTTTCTTTCTTTCTTTCTTTCTTTCTTTCTTTCTTTCTTTCTTTCTTTCTTTCTTTCTCTTTCTTTCTTTCTTTCTTNNNTTCTTTTCTGCATTTTTTCTCTTTCTTTCTTTCTTTCTTTCTTTCTTTCTTTCTTTCTTTCTTTCTTTCTTTCTTTCTTTCTCTCTTTCTTTCACTCTCTGCCACTTTCTTTCTTTCTGCCACTTCCTTTCTCCTCTTCCTCCCACTCCTCTCTTCATCCATGTTTGACTCAGCTGTTTTCGTTCTCCATACAGAATAGGAATCCTCAGGAAAAAGAACTCAAGTCTGTTCTCAGCATCAGCAGAAGTTGCTGAAATGAACTTGTAGCCATGTGAGGCAGGGTCAGAAGTAAATGACAATAAAGGTAAGCTCAGTGCTCTGCTTCTGCAAGGCAGTCTCAGATACCTTTGAGAAACCTTTAGAAAGTGGAGTGCCTTTGAGGAGATTTTAGTGGTTTTCTAATCAGACCTCAATAAAGCACTGCAGACTCGATACTTACAGTCAATTGCTTCACGTTTACTTTATAAAACAAACAGCAGCCAAGAACTGGTATCCTTAATTGTACCCTTGCTAAAAATTGAAGAGGTAAATAAACACAACTCTGGAGAGAACAAGCACATGCCTATCAGGTAGATTTGCACATGAACACAGACCTATAGAAACTGCTCAGCACAGAAGGGAAGAGCTGGAGATTTTGTCAACGCTCTCTTTAATCAGGAGATTAATTAGTTGTGTATGTGGTCTCCTGTATGGTGTGTGTTCCTGGCCATCCCCACCTGATGCTGTTTCCATAGATAGCATCCCTTTGGCGACAGGTCCTGCAGAGGTGGGGAGAGACTGGAGTCAAGTGTGCGCTGGTACTATCGCACATAAACATGATTTACTTAATCTTCAAATGTCAAAAGAAAATGTAGAAATGTCAGGCTTGGCTGGCAGTAGCAGTTGTAGGTTGGATACTCAAAAATTAGATTCAGTAAGTACAAGACTATTATTCAGCCTTGTTTGCTCTTAGTATCTCCCTGCTCTTTTCCCAAGCAGTGCTCTTTCCAACCAAGTGACAATTTGAATCATTTTTGTTCTGGTTCCAGGATGTTTTAAGAAAAAGCTTTAAACTTTAGTAGAAAGCAAGAAATGGGGCTTGGAATTTTTTTCTTGTAAACAAATTTGCAGAACAGTAGCAGGATAATCTTATTTATAAGGACATAACAGAAAACGGAAGATGACATTTAAACAAGTTTAGTGTCTGGGTAAATTTATAACATGAAAAAATCACTTTGGCTTTCTTTGAAGTTCTTGCATTAAGACAGATGTTTACTACTGAGGGAATAAAAAAATGTGGATGAGGAGATAGATGTGTTGGTTTTCCCCATCAAAAACACGACTGAAAAATATTTTTAATTTGGAAAGCAAACAAGAAAAAATCTCGACTTTGCAGGGTTGAGTAACCCTTGCTACCAGTCTCTGGCACTGTACTTGAATCTAAATGAGGAGTGAACATTGCATTAATTGTGGTAGTACCTATTTGGTCTGCCTGAAAGACAGTGCCCCACAAACATGCCATGTCTGTAAAGGAATGGAAGTGCAGGATCCTGATGCCTTGCATGTTATGAGGGGATGTGCCTGGACCCTCCCAGTGCAGTGATTGCAAAGTGCTGCTGGGATTGTCCCATCCTGACACTGCAGCCTCCAAGCCCATTCCACCAGATTCCTCTGGCAGCAAACACTTCTTTTTCCTCTGCCCATTTTATAAGGCGGCCCCTGCTCACCTGGAATCTGCTAATGAACAGAAGGATTTTGGTTTCCCTTTGGGAGTTGGATGGCACCTCTGGACCATCTGAGGGACCTGGATGTGGTGATGTCCATGAGTGGGAACTGGAACTCATCTTTCCTGACAATGTTCCTGCTCATCCCTGTGCATCTGGGAAGTTGCTGGGGTGTTGCTGCCAATGGAGTTCTACCACCTGAAGATCTAAAAATTAATTACATATTGACTGGTGGGTTTAGCTGTTATCTTTAGATTTTTGGTCCTTTGTACACATGAGACTGACCAGATAGGTTTCTTCTAGATCTTCTGAATCCTTTTATTTTTCATTTGGTAACACTGTATTGACTACAGGCATTCTTTTAATTTAAGACAATATAAATGAAGTCACTGCACAGCTCCTGGAAAGAGTAATATATTTGGGAGAAAACCTATTTTATTAAGTCTGTCATAAATTAAAGATATTTGTGCCTGTGACTACAGTTACAACATTTTTTTTGCTTCTTGTTCTCTTATGTGATTCTTTTATGTCAGACAAGATGGTAATGTACATAAATTATATTTTATATAGTCTGTCAAGCTTCATAGCAGGTGGTGCTTTGTCTTACTACACCACAGATAGAATACTTTGAGATCAAAGCATATCTTACTGCACAGGAGGATGCCAAGAGACTCTCTCCTTCATGACAGGTGATAAATGATTTCAACATTTGAGCAAGGTGGCTGCCTTTACCTGGGAAATCAGAATTGGCAATGGTAATTAAAGAAACTGCTCATATAGAGACATCAATGCTTGAGTGTTATGAGCAGTCTAAGACTGCTGTGGGGAACAGGGATGTTCATCAATTCATTATAGAGTGGATGGGTAGAGCTGGCCTCCAGCTCTGCAGACCAGGCCATTAAAATAAGTGTGTTTGATTTACAACTGCAGACAATCTGAATTGCAATTTTACTATTGCAAAACTCCAGAAGAGATAAATTGTGTTTTCTAATGACATCATTTTCTACAGGAAAGTACACCATAAATGCAAATGAAATATTCTGTGAAAATGTAATAATCTCAGAAAAAAACACAACCCAAATCCTTGGAAAAACAAAGTCATCAAACCATGATATTGCATTTCTATAGCAGAAGGCTTGATTTTAATTATTTTGAGAATTTCTGCTCTGAAGAAGCAAAACCATTTCATTTGGAGTTCACTATTTGATTCTCTTAATTCAGTAAACAATTGCACCATGCTACAACACATCTTACTGCACCAATCACAGAGCCCTGAGTGTGGCTGTGCTGCACCAGGCAGATGTGCACCCAGCCAGAATCCTGCTCCACACTGACCAGCAGTGGATGCTGGTGGTGAGGAGCAGCCAAGCTCGGGGAGAGGGCAGTTCCTGGGAGCAGCCTCGTGGTTTGGAGCCTTTGCAGGATGCTGCACCAGGGTTGGTGTTTCTGCTGACCTGCTGTGATGGCCAAGTCCTCCTGCCCTCAGCACTTCCTGGGCGGCTTGGCATGATGACTTCTCACTGCTGTGGAAGCTGCAGTCTGAATATGGGAGCTACAATTTACCCCCAGTAATGACAGGAGAGAGATTTGGATGAAGAAAGGAGGACAGGGATTTCTCCTGCCTGTAAGCAGCTTTAGAAGACACAGTTCCAGAGATGCTGGTGTCTTGTCTACACTACAGTTCCTTGTGCTCCACATGGTTGAATGGGCTTGATTTACTTCCAGTGTGGCCCTACAGCCTTAACTCCCACTTCAGAAGCAGCAGAAAGGTGAGTTTGCATGGCTATTCACAGGTGGCAGATCTGAGGACAGGCAGCTCAGGCACAAAGGAGCTGCAGCTGTGCTAGCAGGGACCAAGGTGCACTGACTGTGTGCACAACTCCCAGGGACTTCATTGTATCATGGTCTGCTCTGTGGCATTAAAATGATTGGTCTCGTTGGTTATGAGTGCATCTCTCTTTTGACAAGTAATTTTGAAGACCTCTCATTTTTTAAGTGAGAACATCAAAAACAAAAGAGAAAAAAATCCAATTCCTACTGACTGATCATCCCTTTTCTGTGTTCAACAACAGTACAATAAACTGGAGGTACATGCAGGTACAATATTCCCAGTCTCCAGAGGGTTTTAGGAAGCTCAGAGCACAGCTCTGAGTCCTTCCATGGAACCATGATTCCTTCCCAAAATTACCATGAGAAATCAGCATCCTACAGTATTGTGTTTTAAGCATTGAAACAATGCAATTGCACCGTCCCATTAATTGGATTTATTAGATCAATAAGTATTGAAAATACCAAAATAGGTACTATCACTGTAGGGCCGGAAGGGGAAATTTAGTGCTGGTGTGAATTTAGGAGACTCACTGATGAAATTCATGTTAGGCCTCCAGTTTTGCAAACAAGGGATACAGCCTGACTGCTTTAACTTGCAGAGTGGCCTTTTGAAATGGAAGGGGTGAGCTTAACTGGATGAGTGCATCCAGTTCTGAAGCATCACTGCAGTCATTCCAAAGAGATGTTCCAGGCTGGTAGAAGATTGTGAACCAAAACCAAGGCTTACAGAAGCTGCAACTACCCAAGGTCTCAGTGCAGCCAAAGGAAAGTACAACTGAGGAGGGGATAAAGCACCCACAACTTCTTTGGGCAATATATTCTAATGCTTTATCACCCTCACAGCAAAGAATTTCCTCCTAATATATAATCTAAGCTTACTCTCTTTCAGTTTAAAGCCATCACCCCTTGTCCTATCCCTATATGCCCTTTTGAAAGTTCCTTTCCAGTTTAAATCTCTTTTCAGGCACTGAAAGGCTGCAATAAGGTCGCCTTGGAGCCTTCTCTTCTCCAGGCTGAACAATTCCAATTCTCTCAGCCTTTCCTCCTGTGAGAGATGTTCCACCCCTCTAACCATCTTCATGTCCCTCCTCTGGGCTCAATACCAGAGCCCTCCTGGGTGTGTCAGGTGTTGTATGTGCTGTCAGCTGTCTCCTAGAAGCCATTCCCTCTGGGCAGAGGGGAAAACTTGCCCTGTACACATAATGACTTAATTTTCCTTATTTGCAAGGAAGCAACATTTCTTCCTGTGGATGGATGTGGAGTGTCTCCAGGGCTGAATTTCTCCCTGGACCACTGATTCTCACAGCATTGTGCTTTGAACCTCACCCTGGGCTGGGGGTGAGGGGCTCCAGCCACTCCTGTGGAGATGGGGACATTGAGGTGTTTTTGTGCTCTCTCCTGCAGTTTAAAGAGTCCCCCAGCCATTTCTGCTGTTCTGACCCAGTGTGCTCACCCTGAGGGTGAGATCAAGGATGTGACATTTTAAAAATCTTTGACTGTTATGAACTCTTTCTTTTGTTTGCCTTTATCTCCTTCAGTGAGGAACAGTCCTCCTGAGCCCTTTCTTCTCTTCCCTTATGCTGCCTGCAGCTTTTCTCTCAGTGCTCGTAACCCTGTCAGACCCTTATCAGCTTGTGCAGCTCTGTCCAGCTGAAAATTGATTATTGCCATTTGCCTATGGGCTGGTTGTCCTTTTATCTTGCCCCACAGCATTTTTCATGGCTCCTGTAAATAAGCCCCTTGCCTCTAATGTCACTGTCTCCACCCTCTTCTCCCATGCTGTGCACCACAGGTTCATGTTGACTCTTTCCCAGAAAAGGTAATCTGTTGTTACTCTTTTCCCAAATGCTGGGCTCAGTTGTGGCTTGCCAAGGTATGTACATGATAAGTGGTTTTCAGTGTCTCCCACTGCAGCAGAGTGGGCTTTTCCTCCCATTTCAGGGCTCTTTTCAGTCTCTGTGCATCCTTGCATCAGCCTCAGCTTGTTCTAATTGACATCCTTTGCTTGGGAAATCCTAGCTCCTTACTCCAGAGTTAATTCTGCTTCTTGCAGTAGCCTCCAAGTTCTAACCCAGGCAGTAATTCCAAGAGAGGCTCTTGCCAGGGGTGTGTTCCTGAAGCTCCTGGAGCTGTGCTGTAGCTTTGGTTCTGCTAAGTGAGGGCAAATTTTCCTGTTTCTAGCCTTTGTTTGATAACCTCTTATTTATCTTTTTAGATTTCAGATGAAGGACAGGACTCCCATTTCTACAATGATTGCTTTGCCCAGCAAAGCTGAAGATTATTTGGAGCCACCAATGAATGGCTCCTTCTCCTGCCTCTTCTGCCTTTGTCTTGCAAGCTCACTCAGCCTTTCCCATGATCACTCTCAGTACACCACAATTTGTACCCTTTTCTGGTATCCTTTTCAACTCCAGCATGCTTCAGCCCTGCCAGGACTTTTTGCACCTCTGATCTCACACAAAGAATGTGTCTCAGATCGTTTTGCTCCTGAGGCTGGGTGCAGATGCTCCTGCTACCCCGCCAAAAAATCCCTCTGTTGTCCCACTTATCACAGCCCAAGTAGCAGCTCAAGGAGGACGGTGGATGCTTTGGCTTTCCATCACCTGTCACCTCTCTGTGCCCCAGGAACTTGACCAGCTGTGGGGAGTGACTGGCTTTTCTCCTGGGGACCTTGGTCACAGCACTGGGGCTGCAGAGCAGCTCTCCTTGCAGAGAGGAATCCAAATCCCTCTTTTCTAAAGGTAATAATGAGGCAGTGGTTTAAAGTGCTTTTCTTAAGCTCAAAGGTACTTAAATTTATATCTGTATGAGTTTTTAATCTCTTTCTTTACCTGAAGCCTGCCTCTGATTCACACTTGCAATTTATGGCATATTCTATATTAGAAAGATATTTCTGCTTCTATTCAGAAAAAACCAAAATCATAAAAAATTGCGTAAGATGCCAAAGCTTTACTCACACCAAAATCCGTAACAAGGTCTATTTAATTCCTTATTCTAGGCTAATGTTATGGTGGAATAATTAAGTTCATATGTCCTTTCAGACTGAATAAAGGGCAGTACCCTGAGGAACTTCAGAGAGCTTCACCTCTGCTGTGGGCACCAAGAGACAAAGCACCTAGCTGCCAAGGACCAGGCAGTGGTGGCACCAGATTTGCCCCTGGTGTAAGGTCACAGCTTACAGCAAAAGCCATAGAGCATTGCTGGCTCTAATTAGGTGAGGATCCAGCCCCTGGGCTGTCTCATCCCATTGGCAGAATCGCATCATTCTGCAATTTTGGTATCTGCCAGCATGGGCCCAATATTGCCTTGAGGCCAGCTCCTCGTGCCCATGTGTGGGCACATCCTTGTGGCTCTGCTCCCACCTCCTCCAGGACTTCCTCCAGGATCACAGGGACTTGTGTGTGCAAAACTGGACACCAGCATGGATTTCAGTGCAATTAGTGCTAAAAAGGGACTAGTTTCTGGCTCTGTCCAGTAGGTGGGAGATTTTACAGGGACACTGGGGAAGTCAGGATTTCATTGAATTGGCCAAAATGACCAAATGTCTGAAGAGCTACCTGCAAAGAGGCATTAAAATGCACAGGTTTGCAGCTGGGGGTGCAGTCTGAGCATCTGACCATTCCACTGTAATGACTTTTGTCCTAATAATAACTTAAATGGTTTCCTAAACATTAACTTGAACTTGCTCAAGGGAATGGCCTTTCTTTCCTTATAATAATTTCACATGAAGTACAGCATGAACGTTGGAGGGTAACTGGAGTTAATGTCAATTATGAATCACCAATTTCCTGCTCTAAATAACATTTCTTCTCAGAAACATCCCATATGATGAGTTGCCCTGCAGATTTAACCCAAACTGGCTGAGACTGAATTTCATTTAGGGCTTCCTTTTAAAACATGAGGTGTTGCACAGGGAGTGGCCACACAAACCTGAGTCATAGACAAATGATTTCACTTTAATTTTTCATAGTACATAGCATAGAAAAACATCTTTTTAAATGCTAAAATTGCTAAAAATGCAATTTGCTAATTGCATTTTTACTGCAAGAAAATAATATTGTGTGGGTATTGGCAGAAGACTGCAATAAAAGAAGGTTGCTATTGTTAGTAGCTGGCTGTATCTTGCCAGGTCAGTTTTACAGCTCCAAGCAAATTTATGGGTAGTTTTTTGTCATTATGGAAATATTGTTCAAACCACAATCATAACTTGATGTTATCCCGAGGAAGGCAATGATGCTTTTCTCAATTGAGTGGAGATACTCCTGCTACCCTAGAGTTTTCTCCATCTTGTGAAAAGCATCCTAGATATGAAGCTGCAGTTTGATGCTCAGTGACATGCAAGACTCAAGGGGGCCCTCAGGATCTGACCCTTGCTGAGGGAAGCTACTTCAAACCACATTTAGAACTCTTGACTCCCAGTTTGTATTCATGCAAAACTTCCAGCTGTGCCACTGGGTGCTGTTTAGGACTTTCTGACAAACTCAGACTTCTTGAGGAACACTGAGGACAGGAATCAGCAGAAATGTTATTGTTTGTGGTTTGGGATAGTGGGGTAGAGAGATGAGTGTTGATGCCCAAGGTGCACCACACATCACCCACGTGGGGCTGTGGAGATACAAACGCTGAATAAATTTCCACATGCAAGCTGCCACATTCTTTGGGACTCTGATAAACATCTGACATATCACAAGTTTTCACAGAGAGATCCTTTCTCTCTCCATCAGGTGGAAGACATAGGCTGCAAATTGCTCACTGGACATCAGGTGTCATCATCCCACAGTGTTTGATGCAAAACTTTCCCTGCAGCCTTGGAAAAAGGTGTGATATTTAACACTGACCTACATGCAACCGTAGATTGTTAGCTGGTAGGTTAAGCATCTACTGCACATGCTAATAAGATAATTTGAAACAACCCTGAAGGTGGAATTCATCTGCCTTAACCAAGGTGTTCAACAGCTGGATGACTAAATCAAGCTGACTCTTGGCTCCTTTTGTTATTAATAGAGATAAACAGATACTGCCAAAAGGAAGTTCCAGCTCCCATCAGGAGCAAAATGAACAGCCCTTCAGGCAGTACCTGTTTGTGGTTTCTACTGACAGAGAGAGGAGCCCAGCTGAGACTGAGGCACCTGCCTTCAGGAAGGGTGGATAAACCTCACAAGTGTCTGCAGAACTGTTGATCCATGTTGTTGAAATTCAGGGAAACACAGCAGCTTTCCTCTTTTTCCATTAGGCATAAAGTAGTGGCAAAGAACACCAGAGAGGTGCAGCCAGTCGCTCCAAAGGGGATGGGACAAGGATCAGGGTGACAACAGTCTCTTCTAGGGAAAAGGCACTCCACCTTTCAGCAGCCTGAGGGTAGAACAGATGTTTTTACTCTCCTATTTACAAATTTCTTGTAGAATTGAATTGCTTTTGGTCTCTTGGCCCTGATGTTAGTGTCTCCCTGCAGATTTTCATCCAGCTTCTCGAATTAAATTAATTTTAACAGCAAGGCTGAGATCTCACTGAGAAAACTAAGTTTCTGGACAATTTCTTGGGCATGTGAGGAGGTGTGGTGCTTGGGCAGGAATGTTGCATCCTATTGCTGCCCTGCAGAGCAAAACCAAAGCACCCACAACTTGCAACCTGAGGAGGCAAGAAGCCACAGGCTTCTTGTGAGAGTGAGAGTTCTTTATCCAGTGAGAATGTGCTGCCCCTTGCTCAGCCAGCAGTCTTGTAGGGGCTTTAAAAGCAGTTGAAAAAAATGTGGGAGTGAACAAAGGGCAAAGGGTTTAAATCCACATAATCAAGAGATGGGGGATCAAGGAGCTGATGGTTATGTCAGGGAAAACCTGAATGGGTAACCATGAGGGACATAGGGAAAAATTTTGTAGGAATCCAGGTTTTTTCACTTGTCCTGTACAAACTGTCCATCAGTTTGGGCTCCTGGTGAGTGCAGGGCAGCCTGGCTGTGACTTCGTGTGCCTGAACCACTCATGAAAACCTTCCCAAGCCACAGCATCACCCGCCTCTCTCCCAGACATGGCCCTGACATTGTCCATCCAGGATCTCCCTTGGCATGTTGTTTGCATTGCCAGGTTCCTCACTGGTCTGTTTAAAGCACTGATGGTCCACAGCAATCTGTGCCTTGTGGGCAGCTCACTTCTGCTGCCCACGAGGAGGTGACCCTACCTGGCCAACTGCTTCTTGCTGCTGGAGGAGCCAGGGGAACACCAACTTCTGCTCCTCCTGCAGCTGCATTTTCAAGTCAACCTAAAGGCAAAGTATTGCCCACAGGCAATATGTCTTTCTGTCTCAAAATCAATAAGCATGTAATTTAGACCGAGTTTTCACAGACTTCTCCATAGCAGCCTTATCCCCAGATGACAGGAGCCCTACTGGAATAACAGTATTTCTGTAAATTACTGAATAAACATTTCCATTTACTGTTTCTTAACAGCACACAGTCATTAATACATACAAACATTGAAAGAAGAGACCCATTTAGTTTACAGAAGATTATGTGTGTTTAGGTATTTAAATATCCTTGCATAACAAATCTGAGATAAAGCACCATGGGGAGAAAGATGAAAAGCTCTGAGTGTCTAAACAGATTTCTGTGCCACCTGCTCCTTCATTGCTGTATGTGGTTATGTAGTTTTATTTATTGGGAATATTATTTGCCTAATATTTATTTTTTATTATTAAAATGATAGAAAAAAATTTCCTCTAAGAATTCTGAGTACCTCTTACAAAGTGTAAATTCATAATATAAGTATTACATTTTTTGTTGCTGCAGATTGCCGTTACAGTGTTTTCAGTTCCTCCTACATTCACAACTATGAGAAGAATATTGATGGTCAGTCCCCAAATATAAACCCTCCTTCATCAATTCAATAATGGAACAAAGCATGGCCTTTCCCTGAACTGCATTCCTGTGCATCCCACTCCCTCCAACTGCTTCCAGCAAAGGGTGCAATGTCTATGGCTGTGTGTGAGTGTGTATCTATACTTAAAGGTTGTCCTTGTGTTTGTGCTCCTTTCCTGGTCTTTGCAGACACAAGCAGCACAGACGCCAAGCAATGTCTGTTCTGACAGAACATTTGATGATTTTGAAGTCTGTTACCTGCTGTCTCAGAATGTCAAAATTGCCTGGGGGAGACTACAAAGTGGCAGCACTGGAACATCCTTAAGATGAAAATGAAGTATTGAGTTTTCTGCACAAGTCTGAATGCATTTCACAACACATGCATGATGGAGAGGTGAAATCCTGCTCCTTTGAAGAAGTAACATGAGGTTGGTGATGACAACAGGGCAAATATTTGGGTCCCATTGAACTGCAGCCAATGGTAGTCTGATGCTTTTCTGAAGACAAACATGAGTTTTGTAGGTCATATAGTGGTGGTGGAATAAAGAATAGGGTTGCAGGACTCCAATGCACTTTATGGGGATTGAACCAGGGAGTTTGGTAGAACCCTACAAAGTAGGGGATCTCCATCTCTTCAAAAGTACATCCTGAGACTACAAGTAAGGGATTTATCTCACCTGATTCTCAGTTAAAAAAAAAAAATTACATATATTTAGTTCAACTGAGTCAACAGAATATCTATGGTTGTTTACAGAGAGAAAAACTGCTGTTGATGTCGATCTGAATTGGGTCTGTACTGGAAGTAATTTGGAATGGAAACTATACATTTGCTTCTGAAGAGCCTAAATTTAGTTTTCAAGCCAATACTTCTAAGTGAGACAATCCTCTTTTGAAGGGAACTCAGATTAGAACTGATGGGACCAGAATACCTTAAATCTTCTGGAAATATTATCTTGTATCTGGGGTCATCTCAGATGTCTAGTGGTCTTTGAAAACTGAGCTCTGAGCTCCTGTTCTTTCTGCTTTTATTTGTTTCTTCAAAATGTCTGGTTTTATGGGTAGGATTAAGGCACAGTGTTTGAGAGAGGCTAAAGATTTATGAGCAGCTATGAAAAAGTTATGGACCACAGTGTTCTTGAGGTAGGGGGAGGCTACATTTAATGTTTCTACTTTTGAGCTTGTGATCATGTGCAAGTTCATTCAGAAGGCCACAAATGAGAGTGTCAGTTTATAAGTCACCAAGCTGTACAGTCAATTAATTGCTGATTAACTTCCACTGGCTGCCAAACAGAGTCTGGAAGCTGAAGATAAAAATTGGAAGTCACTTTTGCTGATTTTCCTGTACTAAGGATTTGTGTTGTGGTAGCAAACTGCTGAGCACTACATCTCAAAAATACCACTGTTTGAGGAATTATTGATAATTGTTTAGTATGCTTAGCACCCAACAAAAAAAATAGTACAGATATAATCACCTGCAGATGACACAAAGATAAGAAGCCTAAGTGGTGCCAGAAAAAAACCCTAAAGCACCATTTTCAGTGAGGACCACAAGTAGGACATCTACTGTCGCATCTACTGGGGGATTTCATCCAGAAGCTACTTTGTCTTGCATGTGGGAGGTTCTTAGTGAAAGCAACAAGAGTATTTAAATCACTTTCTTGCCAGTGGAAAAAGACAGACAACACAGCAGTACAACGACCAATAGCCTTCATTTTAAAGGAGGGTGTTGGCTAAATCAAAAAAGGTTTCTGTGTGTAGTGTCTCTGTTTAAGGTGGGAGCTGTGCCAGAGCAGCAGTCTCAGCCTGTGGTTACAGTGAGGTGAAGGTGCTGCTGAGCTTTGCCACCACCCACGCTGGGTGACCTCAGTGGCATCTGCAAGGAAACAGAGAGCTGGGACACATTTGGTCAGGGAGAGAAACACAAGGTTGACTCAAGAAGCAAAACGATGTAAACACTGAATATGAAAGGAGAAATGTGCAGCAAAACTGACATCCTAAGAATTTTGGTCCTAAGTAGGTTGCTTGTTTATCCCACCAGTCAAACCTGGCTGTGCAGCACAGCAAGCCAAAGAAAGTCTCCTTTATTGTTTCCATGATGCTTACTCATCTAAAAGCCATCCCCCTTTTAGATTATTCTATTTTTAAGGCATAATTCCCATCTGTTCTTTGATCTTATATCACATAAGACATTTAGCTAATAACATCATCCATCAAATACCAACTTGCCTTTAGAGTTCAAACACAATCGACACAGAGCCCTGTCCATCTGCTGGCCAGTGCCTCTGAACAGATCCAGCTTGTGAATGGCCAGCTATGTTGCCTATTTTTTAATTAACCAGCTTAGGTCTGTGTTTCACACAATCCTGCAGGATGAATAGGGGGCACTCCACAGGGGAGTGAAACACCCTCCTCTGCAGAGAAGAGGGTTTGGTGCCTCCAGAGCTGTGATGTGTTTGTTGTTAAGTGGGGTTTTCCAGTGGATGGAGCCTGCCTTCAGACTCTAGGACTTTTTTTTCTTTTTTTTTTCCATACACCCATAATATTTTATAAAATATTTTAAGGATAACTTCTTTCAAACTTGGACTTCTTCAGAGAAAGGTATGTAAAGTAGGAAGACAGTGTTTCTTCTCTGAGCAAAATTCTGAGTTTATTTGACAGAAACTTCAGAGCAGGGGAATTTCAGATTTTCAGAGAAGTATTTATACAGAAAATGCTTGCCTGCTTACCCAACTGGAGAGCCAGGGAATGTCAAATGATTTAGTTGACCAATTGTAGTGAAGCAGCATATCTTGAATTAAGGATATCTGAGATCAATCACAGTTAAAAAAAGCCTAAGAAAAACTGGTCAGAAAAAAAAAAGGAGATTAATGAGTAATCCAGGGAGCAGGTAGTTTTTCTATGGATATTTTCCAAGTGCAAACAGTTACCAAATTCTTTAAACCATTACTGTCAGATTCTTCACTTAGCTCCATTACCTTGCTTCTCAGTGGTTTGCTTTATCTTGCACATGGTCCATTTGTTTAGGAAGGAATTTGATTCAGGATTTATATTCCACTGGTTTACACATGCCACAGCGTCCTTATCTCCAGATCTGAAGCAATAACAGCAATTAAAAAGCACCTACATTTCCTTCTATTTCCTGGCTTGCCAATAATAAGAAGTCCCTGCAGAGGGGAGCTTGGCTGGTGGTGTTTTGTGATTTCTCAGATAACAAGAGCTTCGCATTTCTGTGGAATTCCCATTTGCCAGCGAGCTGCTGCTGCTGCTGCCCTGATTGATATATGACTGCAATGGCACTTTTCCATTTGACATTCCCCCTCTCTCCCTCTCTCTCCCTCTCTCTCTTAAACAACAGCCCTAACTTTTGTGTGTTGGAAATATAAAAGGCAAGCCATGTGACGGAGGGACAGAAGAACAAAAGCATTTGGAAGTAACAGGACCTCTTTCAGCTCTCCAAAGGGTTTGAGGGAAGGAAGGAGTGGTGCATTTTCCAAAGGTAAGCATGCAAATAAGAGATTCCTACAGATTTTGAGTATTACACGGACTTAAACTGTGTGCTTAATCTCTTTATCTGACAAAGACATGTTCTCCTTGTACCGTTTTTAAAATTAAACCGTGTTTAAATGGAATCAACACAGCTCTAGTCCCTGTGTCTCCTTATTCTTGTGTCCTTATCTCCTGTCTGAAGGTTGCCTGTATGTGGTCAAATAGGTGGCCCAGGGTCCTTCTGAGCAACTTGGTTAAACACCTATTCTTGTGAGCATGCTGAGCTCCAGCCTGCAGCTCAGTGCTGGTCATAGCTTGTGACTCTGGAGTGACTGGACATGCTGGGCTCTGCCCTGAATTCACCGAGAGAGCGCTGGTATCATCAGCACCCTCTTTGTCCCACTACAATAGGGCTCTATGGACACGGGCAAGCCTGCTACTTTAAAGTTGGACTGTTTACTTCTATCACTACTTACGCCTGCTGTTCTCTTGCCAGCCATCCGCTGGAGTGCTCAGAATAATCTGAAACAACAAGCAATATTTATTTCTAGCTTTGCGTCTCACGCTTCGCGGGAGCACTCCTAATTCGCACATTATTATTAATCCAAACTTCCCCAATGCTTTCCAATGGACCGGACAGCGCTGGTTGTGGATTAGGACAGATTTAGCACACACTCTTCATTGGCTGGGAGCTGTGAGGAAAGCCCCGGTGCTCGGCTTTACCGGGTGCCCGGGGTATATTTGGTAGGTGGCCGGTGACACGGAGCGCGGCGTGGCTGTGCCGCCCGGAGCTGACACCGGAGGATGCTGCGCGACCTCAGACCGCCCGCTGAAGGAGAGAGGGAGGCTCTCCTCCGCTCCCGGCAGATCATTTCCCTGTGTGTCAGCGCCAGAGGCACGAGCATGGCTGTTCTCTGTTTCTCTGGGACGAAGGAAGAATTTCGCTGCTGTGACCAAGTGTCAGTGTAGGTAAACTGCGGGGCTCGGGAGCGGACACTGCCCGGAGAGCGCGGCAGAGGGAGAGCCCCGGCTCCTGCCGGGACTCAGGTGAGTGAACTCATCCTATAAAAGTTCAATGGGTCCAGCAGCAAAGAGCAGAGCAACAAAGAAGAGCAGTCTCAGGACTGGGTTAACTGCTGCTGCAGTGTCACGCACAGAGTGTGCTGGGGAGGGGAGATTTTCTTGTGACAAGTCTGGATTTGCAAGGTGGGGTGTGTGTGTGCCTGTGTGTGTGCACTGACTCCCGTGGGACTGCCAGGCAGATTTCTTATCCTGCCCTGCAAGTTCATTGAAATTTCTCTCATAACCTCCCTAAAACGCATCTTACTTGTTTCTGCCAGGGAGAGACAGCATGGCCAGTAACTCCTTAAGGTTTCTGCAGATCTTTAGAGATGAAACATATATTTCCTATATTCTACATGGTACTTCCAGTTCCTAAAACTTTATAACTGTTGCTGAGAGGAAAGAACTCTGCCTGTCGAAAAAGGACTGGCAAAAGCTTTTTTAAAACCAGTAATAGGACAAACTCACTTGAAGGCAAATGATTATTTAAAACCAACAGTGGGGACAAACTCACTTGAAATCAGTACTTTATTGCAAAGTTATTTTCTAACAGAAGCAATCCAGCTGCCTGGTGTGGAAAAAATGTGGCTGTAATAATCACAGTGCTGTTATTTGTCCCTCCTCTAAAGAATATATCTACATTTTAAGACCTGTACCTATTATTTTTCCCCCTTCCTTTTGAATTGCTAATAATGCTCACTTTTGCTCTTGCTGTGGGACCTTACTCATATTTGTGAGTAGTTATACACATGAATAATTTCCTGGACCTAAATAGAACTATTTGATGAGTAACTACTTATCAGCTTGAATCAGGGATTTCCAATGTGACATATATGTACTGATATGCTCTTGCTGCTAATGAAATCTTATTTTGTATTCTAAAACAATGCTGTAAGATTTTCCAGTTGAAAACAAATGTGGAAGGAATAGGTATTTCCATCTTACAAAGTAAAATTTGCAATTTGACTTAGGGACAGGGTATAATTAGGGGCCACTGATGATTAGTTACAGGCTCATTTCTCTACCTGAAGGTGTCCCATGTAGCTTTCCTGGGTTTGTGCAGTGCCTGGTTTGGATCAGATTAATGTGTGCTGATGACTGGCCTTTGCAGAGCAGGATATTTGTTATGGACAGTCTTGGGTGCAGTTTGCAGTAGCAGTACCCCAGGTAGCTCCTCAGGCATGATGGCTGATTTCCACAAAAGCCATCTTCCCCACTGGAACCAACCCTCACTTACCTTTGAGGCTTGTGGCAGCATCTGCACATTCTTGCCCTCTTTCCTGGCCAGGGCTGCAGTGTCTCCTGCCCAGGTGGGAGGGTAACAAGCCACCTCCTTGGGAGCTCACATTGGTGCCTGCTGTTACTCATTTGACAGGGAATCCTCCCATGGCTGGCTTCATTTCCCATTTCTCCTGGGGCTGACTTTCCTCCCTTCCTGGCTTGTCAGCTCTCAGATGCACTAGGAAGTGCTCAGGGTTGTCCTTGGAACTTGGAGAGAATTGACTATCTATGGTGAAAGCTTGCATGAAACCACTGAGACATTAATTTTTGCAACGTGCCTGGTGGATTATTTGTCTAACTGAAAGAAAACAAAATCCTCTCTTTCCCCCTCCCCACCTTCCCATCACTATTTCAATCACAATTATAAATATTTGGTAGTTGTATTTTAAGTATTACAAATTTCTCTGTCTCATAGTCCTGAAGAGACTTGTCCCTGTGAGTTTTAGGGAGGTTTTGCTACATGAGACTGTAGCCCCCTGTTATTTGAGCAATCCACCTCTGGAAGTGGCCACATCAAAGAAAGACACAAAGTCCCTGTGGCAGCAGCTACGGGGTAACTTGCTGGGGCAAAGGATTTTTCCCTAACCCCATCCACTGAGCTCTCAGAGTCCTGAGGGTTTATAACCCTTCCAAAAACTCCTCAGAAATGAAACCCCTGTGACTGTAACCCCCCATACACAACAGGTCCTTTCGCTGAGCCCAGCTAAACTTTTGCCCTCTGTGATATCTTGTTCCCCCGGATCATTGTCGCTTGTGTAAACACGTGTTTCTTTTCATCAGTGTTAAGTGTTCTGCCTCTCAGCTCCCCTGCCCTTCCCCATGTCCTGGTATCTCAGGATGGGGTGAATAGCCATGTCCAGATCACCTTTTTTTCCGCTGCCTGACTTTACACTTGACAGTCCTTTTGCTCAGTGGCAGGAGAATGGATTAGTCGGGTCAGGTTAGTTCAGGTGTCTGAGCCAAGAGCACCTCACTTTGACCACACTTCTGTGCATGCATATAAAGAGATGTTGCAGTCTCTGCTGGCTGTGATCAGCTGTTATTTCCTTTTTATATGTGTCAGCGTGGAACATATTAAAATTTCTCAGTAGTGGTATGTTAGGAATCCCTCTGATGCCCCACCTCTAACTTAGCAGAACAATAAAAGCAAGGTTGTAGTAAGCCTTTGAGCAGCTGGTCGTCTATATATTCCTCCTTTTCTCACATAATCTAATTCAAACTATTATCCGGGTAGCAGTGGCACTACCACTTCCAGACACCATCAGTCCTTGCCCTGTTTGCTGGAATTTCATTGTGTGGTATGGAGATCCTTTCTACTGGAGTGTAGCCTCTCTTCTGGTGTGAGAGTAGGGGGCTGCTGGTGCCATGGAGACACTGGTCCCAGGAATTCCTCCTCCTCATTGCTATTTTTCAGCTTCTCTTTGTTATTTTTCTAGCTGCATCAATCATTTTTACGGCTCATGCTTGTCACATTTTCGTGCTTGTTATTACTGAGCTGCAGACTGTGTCGGGCCGAGGCAGCACAGGTTACGTTGCCCTTTAAGACATGTGGGTTGAGGATCTGAGTTAATGCCTCAGCTCTGGTTTGGCAAAGGTTAAGCATACCATGGCAGTGACAATCACATTGCTGTCATAGCAGCACGGCTCAGAGGGAGTGGGACCTAGGGGGACGCTGCTCCCCTTGTTAGAAGACATAGAATTGTTACCATGAGCCAAATATTTAGGTTCCCTAATTATCAGAGGATGAGGTATATGGATGGTGGTCTGAATGTTGCCTGTGTATAAAAGAGGAAAGGATTTTGCCCCTGGGGTCAGAAGAGAGGGAACATCCCCTTCAATCATGTGCTGTCTCCGGCATGCATAACACTCTCTGCTGGTCCCAGTGGCAGGGATGTGTTTGCTTAGTGTTAAAGAATAAAAAGACCCGTTCCTACTCCTGCATCTATTGATAACTACAGGCCTTTGAGTTTGCTGGAAAATATGCAAAAGACAGAGAACAAAAACTGCTCACCTGCTTGTAACACACTCCAACAGGTAGAGGACACATGCCTGAATGCCTTAGACCTCTCAGCAACTTGTAGTTTGGCCAAGAGTAATTTTGCCTCCTGTTGGGTCATAAGACTGAAGTAGAGGTAATTACTGAAGCAAATCCTATAGCTAATGCTTGGCTGGGAATGCTTGCACTGTAGCCAGCAGCCACCCTTGCTGGTTTGCCTCCTAAGAGGGATGGGCAGCCCTAGACTGCTCAGCTCTGCACCTGGTGCTTCACCAAGGAGTAATCCCATCCAGCACCCTCTGCACGGATGACCAAGTGGAAAATTGTATTCCTCTGCTGTCTGAGACTCGAGACCATGACTACTCTGCTATTCAGTGAGACACAAGAATAAAGAAAGAATCCAAGGCTGGCATCACCTCACCATTAAAAGGCTCTACTCCCTCATTAGAGAGATATCCCATGCATGCCCCTAATCAATCTATTTAAAGCTTCCTGGAAGCAGGAAAAGGAAAGAATAAAAATACAAGCACTCTTTTGTCCCCCAGTAGTTATTCTTTGGGAGTGCATTAAACCCTTTTCTCCGTGTTGGCCTGTGCCTGTCTGCTGGCCGGGTGCCAGCCCGCAGTACCCACTGGAGTTTGTTATTTCAACTGCTGAGCAGGAAGGCACCTCCTGCTCCCCCTCTCCTAGTACCTGAAGGGCTGGAAATATTCTTGGGAACTTCAAAAGCAGAGGGAGGTTCAGACAGCTCAAGTGCCATTCAGCTGGATTTGTTCCACCTCATGCACCGGGTCCCCATGGCAGGAACATTTTTGGGGTCTTAAACAAGCCCAGGGCCAGTCCCGCATATGCTCATCCCACATGTGCTGAGGCTCCCAGGCGGCTTCCATTATGTTTGCTGCAATTGCCATGTTGCTTCTTATGCTTCACGTGCCATGGTCTTCCTATTTTTTCCTTTTTTCAGTCTCCTTTCAGTCACAGGCATTTATCTCTTGAAATATTAAGAGACTTAAGGAAGTCTCACAGCAAAAAATGGTTTCCAGGAGTTTCTCTCACCACAGCTTTAGTAGGACCAGAAGATGGGCTTTTCTACCATGGACAACCAGATGAAGAAGCTTAAATTTCCTGCTTTTGAGCCTGTTTTCCTTCTTGCTGCCTTTTTCCTTCCCCTCTCCCTTGCCCACCAGCTGCTGCCAGCTCTGGCCGGGAGTGTGTGTTGTTTGTGTACCCTCCACGCAGGCACACACTGCCCTGCTGTGTGATGCGTGGATGGAGCTCCTGGACCATGGATGAAAACATTCCCCTTGGCATAGAAGGGGACAAGCTCCAGCACAGCTGGATGTCAGGAGAGCAAAACCTCTTAAGCACAACAACACCTTGGGGAAACATTCACTTATTTAGATCTGTAAGGGTCTCACTCAAAATATTTGGTTTGGTATTTGCCTTGCCTCAGGATGGGAAGAAACCTGTTCAAATGTTGTGTGAAGGCATTTCTCAGACAACTGGGGTTGCCTGTGTTCACCTGCTGCTGCCTGGCTGCCATGTGGCCACTCAGTGGATCTGTCAGGTGTTTTGACAGGCAGCTGCAGAGTGAAGTGAGGACTTTAGATAGCATGCACAGGAGACCAGCTCCTACACTGCTGGCACAGAAATGACCACAGTAAAACAGCTAGATAAGAAGAGGATTACATTTACTTACAGAGCTAAAAGATATGCTGGAACTGACAAAGGCTCTGAGGTGGTTCTACAGGAAGCAGGGTCAGACACAGCCTCTCATCTGGGGTTGCCTTTCCTACTCCATGAACTGTTCTTTGGAATGGCTCAGATTGTCACTGATTCAGTCCCACAGTGCTTCCCAAGATGTTCCCAGGCATGGTGTGGATGGCTGCGTGGGCTGGGAGCCACCTCAGTGCTGTGGGTGCTGAAGGATCTTTGGGAACAGACCACACTGGCTTTGTCATGGCAGTGGAGAATTTAACCCTGCAGAACAAACCCTTGGGGAGCCTGGCTGAGTAATTTGCCCATCACAGTTGTTTCCACTCCATTCAAGATGTTGGAGAGTGAAGCTCCCAAATCCTTATCTTCCTGGAAAATTGAAACTTCTCTAAATTCAATAAAGTTCTTGAGAAATCTATTTTTGTCTCATGAAGAAATTTGTGGTGCTTTTTTTTCAGGACAGCAGCAGTGAATTGACACACACGCACATATATATACACATACGTGGTTAGTGACACTTTTTTAGGTCTGGAGTTTGGAGAAACTGAGTAGTCTTGCAACTCTTCTGTTTACATAACAAATTCAGATTGAGGGAACCACATGGTAGGATCCAAGAAATTGTGTTTACTAAATATGCACAGCATGCAAGGCCAGGCTTAAGTTATATACACACACTGCTGCTTCAATGGGATTTTGGCAGCCTCCAAAACCCAAAAAGCATTGAGTGACTTAAATGGCACCCTCATCTTCAAGCAGGAGTCTCAAACACAGAAAATGCCCAGCAAATGAAGGCCAAGCTGAACATATATGCATGCTTACTATGAGGGGCTCAGGAAACAACTAACTAGGAGTACACCATAAATGAGCTTTTTCAATGCTCCCTTCCCACCTCCCAGGGTAAAAGCTGTGCAGATCCAATAGACTTTGGGAGAATTGCTCAGCTCTTTATTTTTTCCAAGATACATAGCAAAAAGGGAATTTCTGTTTACGTTCTCACAAAGTAACTGGCTAAATAATTCCAGATGATGGAATGTTCTTCTGTCCTTAAAGCAAAACAAAACCTTAGCCTTCACCACTCTCCAAATTATATTAAAAGTATGATAAGAAATCTTTATTATTCAGAAAGCAGTTAATAAGAATGTCGATTTGGAAAAATAACCCTAGCTTTGCAGCTATGTCCACATGCAATACAGTCTTAGACTGTGTGTTAATACAGTTTTTCTTTGGGATGTCTTCTATTTTTCCATGAAGTTTTTAGGTTAACAGCTGTAGCAGTTTTAGGTAACAGCTGTAACAAGCTTTAGTGTGTTATATCTCTATGAAACCCTGAAAACTAGGTATATGGAAAGGAAACAAAGCCATTGCTAACAAAATGTACTTCCCATATCTCAGTGAATTCTGGAAAAAATGTGAAGTAGTGATTTTCATCCACTGTTAGGCCATATATTTTTGTAAAAAATTTTAAGCCTGAGGATATAAAGTTACATTTGCATCTTTTTCTTTACAGGATGGTGTAAAGTGGGAGGGCTTAGGTTTCCTTTTGGTTAGCTTGGCAGACGAGCTATCTACCACAAGTTTTGCATGGAAAGAAAGTGAGGAAAAAACAGCTGAAATGGAAGAAAAATTTGCTCTGTGAAATTGTTGATTTTAATAAAAAAGTGTATTTTCCAAATGAAACAAAATATCATTGTAATGATGATTTATGAGCACAATTGTACTTGCTTCTGTTTTTGGACAGAAGTATAGACTGGAAACTACTTGTGCCAATCCTGATAGCATGTACTATCTAGGATTTTATAATTTCAGACAACATTGCAAAAGGAATGCAATTTTTAACTTAAAAAAATAATAATAATGCTAAATTCAAGTGAAATTGCTCAATATCAGCTGGAAATGGAAAATATCACGCCAACGTACCTCATCATGGTGATATACCTAAGTGAAAATATTTTGAATTTTCTTTACAGAATCAAAAATCTACATCCTAATTTCCGTGTGTTTAAATGTCCCTCTAAGGCTTTTTCTTCCATATATGTTATATATAGCATATGTGCTTGAAAAATATGTATGCTTGCTTCCTATTGGTATGTCAGGAGACATACCTACATATTTTACCAGTATGTCTATAAACAACTGTAACCACTTATTTCATAAGAGATGGATCATACTTACAATGGTTTTCTCTCTTTTTCTTATAAATATGTGATACTTTTTACTTCTTTCAAAGTACTGTTACCAAAACCTGCTACATTTCTTTCTTAGTGACGTATCAGGGTAATTTTAAAAGTTGTGAAAGCGTTAATACTTTTTGTGCTGTGCTTATCCTGAGGAAGGTTACAGCCATGTTCCTTTTCTCACACTTTTCCCTGTGTCTTTCCAGCTTTCTCAGAGAGTTTTCATGAGGCAGACTCTGTGTCATCCAATTATTTCCTGAAGAAAACTAGGGAGATAAGCCTTTGAAAACTGAGCCAGGACTTCAGATTTCTCTCACTGTATTAAATCATACTGATCAAAACCATGGAAAGATATAGAAGCACAGAATTAACAGTGGGACAGAGAGAATGGGAAATGGGGATCCCTGGGTGTAGTATCACATGAAATGAGACCGTCTAATATCAAGTAAATTTATTTGGACAGAGAGGGAATTACTGGGTGTGTAATAATGATTAACTATGTTGGAGGGAGACCTTGCCAAGCAGCATGTTTTGGTCAGCCTCTTTATAAAAAAGATTAGGAATGTAGGTAAAAGGTTAAACATGGAGAAAAAAATAGTGCATCCCTCCTCCTGTTAGCTAATCTTTGGGCATCGTCTGCATGAACTAGAGTAGCACAGTTCACTTCGGGGAGGGAGTCTGTCCCAGCTCCCATGACCCAGAGATTTCTTTCCTATGCTGCTGAAATGTTTGGAGGGATATTTATTGACACGAATGAGGCTGTGCATAATTGTATCTGAGATCCTAAGTGTTTAGTGTTGTTTGTTTAAGTTCTTTATACTGCAAAGCCATAGTATGTTTTTAATGTCCCATTTGATGAGGAAAATATACCAGGTCATATGTCAGACTCTGGGAGAAAAAAATATATTGTCATTTAAATCCACAGACACATAATTTTTCCTTTCCTACTTAAGCACATGGATAATAGTCTGAAACAACAATAACAAAAATGTCTAATACACAGAGCATCTTTGTCTCTCTAACACACAGAGCATCCCTAATAACATTTCTTCCCATCATGAGACTTTGGCTGTCACATCAGCGCCATCCCAACTTGGATGAACTCTGGAAGTGTTTGTCACTGCTAGGCACTCCTCTCACAGAAGTGCTGGAGGAGGCTATAAAGCAATATACAAATCATCAAGCACTCTGGTGGGGCGGCTGTTTGGGAGATGAGTATCAGTCAGTTTAGAGAACTGCCAGCAAACCAGAAAACAATTTTGAAAGAGGCTTGTATAAGGCAGTAAAGGCACACATCAGCTCTTTAAATACTCAAGAGGCTCTGCCAGAGAATTTCTTTGTGAGTAGGGAACTGTTTTATCTTAAGTTTCTTCAGAAAGTCTTTGCACTTTTAACTGTACTGATGAGTATCCTTTGACTATTCTTCGTAGGGCTGTGTTTAGATGGATAATTCACAGTTCTTTCAAGTTATATCTGTTTGTAGTAAAAGTGAAATGAATCACCCAGTTGGGACTATGGGCTTTGTGAGAAGGATCAAGGGACTGTGAAGAAGCAGCTAATGGAGATACTCTTCTTCCCCTTCAGGCACAAAGCTCTGGGCAGCGTTTCAGGGGCTGTCCTGTACCTGTTTCCTGGAGAATCTCCTAATCTCCAACATGAAACAGAAATCCAGATGCCTAGGTAGTTAGCCATGTGTCTCCACCCGAACGTATTTCTTCCCAATAGATAGCTGGGATAGTACCTGGATATTATGGAATATAAATGTATTTTTCAGATGCTGCTCTTTAATTAGCTGGGAGGAGACTGACACCCAGAAAGGGCTGCCTGACAAGTAAGCAAACAAAACCTGGATGTGTGTGCATGGGAATTTGGCACTCAAAGGGCAGGACAGTTCAGCCAGAGGCCTGGGTGGTTCCTCATGCAGTGCAGGTCACTGGGAGACCACTTTGCTCATGCCTTGGCTCGGACCTTCAGCATCCCTCCACCCTGGGGATGTCCCTTGTCCCTGCAGGTGCAGGGCACGGCCAGGCAGCCTCCAGAGCCACAGCTCAACCTGCCTCAAGCCTCTCCCTGTGCTGCCTGGGCCAGACATTCCCATCTGTAATGTGGAACGCAGGCAAGCTTTGCCCTTCGTTGACACTTTGCGTGGGTACACAGTCCTTTAGATTTGCAGGGATTTCTGATGAATTTCATCACCAAGTGGAAAAGAATAGCATTGCATCACTTGTGATGTTGAAAGTCAAAAGTCATTTCATCTCCCTTTAATGATATAACAATGCTAAAAATAACAAGGCCTTGACATCTCCTTCCTTTAGGCCATATTCCCTATCTACTGTGGGAATGATGCTCACTCTGAGCGGGTATTTTGGCTAGCAAAAGTCCTGAGTGCCTTAATACCGTTTATGTATTTTCTCTAGAGGTCTTTTTGCTCAGGATTGTGATTTATGTTGCTTTTATTCCCACTGTGCAGGAGATTCTTTGATGGATTACAATCCCGTCAGACTCCAATTTGAGAAGAAGAATGACAGCTCGGACACTTAAACCAGATTTTTCACCATCCTGGAAAGGAACTGGCTTCCAGAATTTGGAGGGTTTTTGATGCTCTACCTCCCTCTGCTGTTACCAGCGAGAAGTTCCTCGACAATGGGAAATCATGTACTCGCAGCTTCGATTTCCATGCTCTCGCTGCTGGTGATGATGGGAGACACGGACAGTAAAACAGAGAGCTCCTTCCTGATCGACTCCGACCCCAGCCGCTGTATGAGGCACCACTACGTCGACTCCATCAGCCACCCTCTCTACAAGTGCAGCTCCAAGGTAAGGCTGTTAAAAACAGGTTAGAAACTGGTGTCAAATAGTTGGTAATTGTTAAGCATGTACTGTTAGTTCGGTTGTTATATTGTGAAAGGGGTTAAAAGGGTGGTTATAAGAAATGTGGTACTCAAAGCAGCGTTTCACACCTAAGTAAAGTGCACCGCCCCCCAAGCGAAACGAGCCAGCCTGGACAGAACTGTAATGGGCCAAACGCCTTAAACTGTCATGCAAATGAAGGATCCAAAAAGAAACCAATCCAAAGGGACTAAAAACAGGATAAAAAGGGACATCTGACCCAGGGAAGCTGTGCTGCTCCACCTGGAACATCGGGGACATCGCTGCTGAAGCAGACCCAGCGCTGGCGCTGCAGCATCCTCGATGGGAACGCTTCTGCTCGGCTTTAGGCCTTTTTATTACAATAAATGCTGAAATCACTTTAGTACCGGGAGCCTGGTCCCGTTTTTAACAAGGTTCCCCTCACCACCTAACAGCTTCGAGGGAAGGGTTGTTAAATTGAGCCATTCTGGGTGATTTTCTCTGTGTAAATTCCTATCTACCAGAATCTAGCAGCAGAGATGTGCAGATGTGAAGATATCTTGTGAGAACATAAGAACTGGGACTGGAGGTAAAGGCTCTTGACTCACTTTTCACCTTCTCAATAGGAGAAATTCACGATGAAATGAAATGTAAAGCTTACATGCAGTAAATGACAAGATTGAAAGGAGTACATTTGGGATCTCAGCTGATGGCCCCAAGGAGATGAGCTAGTTTGGAAATTTAGATCACCCCAGTCACCACATCCTTCAGACAAATGTTTAATCTGGAGCAAGTTCATAGCTACTATAGGTGAAGTACTGAGATAAAGAACCTAACTGTAAAATGGTAATTAAAAAAAGGTTATGAAGAATATTGCTTATTTTCTCCCTGCCCACCCCCTTTTCAAAGCCTTTGTTTACATGCAGAATGACACTTGGATGGTAACTGTAGGGCTTAGGAGCAGACAGAAATACGAGATTGACTTTCATTTGGGATTTCAAGCCTGAAAAGTTTTGTGTCAAAGTGGTTTAGCAGCCTGTGCATGTAGCCTACAGCCATTTATTTCATTATGCAGAGAAAAAGAATTGGGGGAAACAATGGGAAAATCCTTGCTAGTCCCTTTTGTCTTGTCCTAATTTGTTCTGAGTTAACACAGTCTGTACATTCAGATGACTGGGCCACTCTTCTGTCCCATGGGAAGGGGCTTTGCCTCAGGCACTCACATCCCAGGATTAAGGAAGGGGAAGGACTGCCAGCTCCAGTGCTTTTGCCAGCCCTGTGTAGGGTAAGAGAGGGATGGGAGGCAGGTGTGTGACAGGGTTCACCACAAGAGGGGTGTGCCTGGTGCAAACCCCAACAGCAGGGATCCTGGGAGAATTTACAAGGAGAGAGGATCCAGAATTGGGGTGGATGCAGTGCTGGCTGCAGACAGCCCAGATGCCTTCGTGTGCAGGAGTTCCTTTGCTTCCCACAATCCGTGCAGGGGTGAGGGAATGCCACAGGTAGCTGCAGATCATAGAAGCTGAAATACAGCACAGAGAGAAATGCCCACAGAGTGTAAGACCTGCTGGTGCTCTGTGCACCAGCACAGCTGCTGCCCTGGCCAAAACTCTGCAGCCAGGCTCATCTTGTGCCTGCTCAGCCGAGAGTGGCTGACTGCCTCAAAATGGGGCACAGGGAGCCTGCTCTGCTCTGGGCTGCCTTACACTGCTCTCTCAGCAGTGCTCTCTGCCTGGTTTTGCAAACCATGCCTGCTTCACAGCAGTGGGAGCCCAGAAACTTTTGCCCTACTTCTTCTGAATCCAAACAGCAAAATCATCCATTACTTGAGATTCAGGAGAGGTCTTTTGATTTGCTTTTAGGCTGGACTAGAACTCCCTACCATCTGGGAGACACATGGCCTTAACGCAGAAAACTGCAGACGTGCATCCCTTTGTACAATATTGATTTTACTGCAATTCACTTCAGCAAGAGGCAAAAGTGACAAAGTGTACGTGTGTGGGTGGTTTTCATTTACAGGTATCTGTGTGCCACCAGTCCTCACCTCTCTGGACCTTTCTGATCACCTGTTAGACCTAAGAAGAGGGAGGGAGGGAGGGAGGGTGGGCGGAAGGAAGGAAGGAAGGAAGGAAGGAAGGAAGGAAGGAAGGAAGGAAGGAAGGAAGGAAGGAAGGAAAAGAACCCATTGACAATGCACTTTTTTATAGCTTCGCCAGTGACAGAGAAAAGCAAAAAAGCAATCAGGCCTTTAGGAGTGGGGCTGATGGAAGTGAGAACACAGAAAGCATTGTAATGAAAACCATATAATTTCAAAAGCTTTGAGGAAAAAAGTTGTTGACATAAATATCAGCAATTCTGGCAGCAAAAATCAGTGATTCTTTTCAAATCAAGCCTTTAATGGAAATCACATTTGGAAATATTATCACATATTCTGGCTTCCCAAAGTCCACAACATTTTCAAGAAGTTCTATAACAATACCGTGAATTGTATGGACTTTCTCATGAAGTGGAAAATGAAAACAGTTTCCATACAAAGTGAAATCATTTCCAAGAAAACTCTCTTAATTCAAGCTTTTTTTATGTTGTTTGGGTTTTGGTTTTTTTTTTGGGTTTTTTGGGGGGTTTTTTTGGGGTTTTTTTTTGGTGTTGCCCTTGTTTTGTTTTAAGATCTTCGGTATCTGAATCATTCTGGTAGACATACGGCTTCTGTTCTGGATCTAGTAGCATATAAACACAGAGGAATATTAGACATGCTAATTAAAACTAGATGCAATGTCTGTTTATATATATACATTGTGATAAAATGTAACCAGGACAAAAAAAGGAAAGTTCTGTGGGAGTAGCTGTGGGAATTGTGGTACCTCTTGTTTCCACCAAGTTTCCATTGTGGAAGCTTGGAATGACAGTGTCAAGCAGAGACTTTGCCCTTTTTTGGGGTGATGGTTTCACTGAGATATCCTCTCACTCCATATGTTTTCCCTTTTGGTGCAGTGTAGAGTTACAGAAGCCAAAAGTGGCTTCAGAAATTGCAAGACATATTATGTTTGCTGTCTGTCCTGGTTGAAAAAGGATTATGTCCACTGTGGTTCTCTGTGGAGGCTGCCAATTGCACCCACATGGGAAGTAGATTTGTTAAACATCCAGCCAATATAATTTAATCATTAAAATCCCTTTTGCTCGTGGCCTCAGGCAGGCAATGAAAATAGTTTTCCAAATCCTTTGGAAACACAGTCTATTATAGTAACAAAAAGCACAAAAGAGACACAAAAGGGGATGGAAGCAGGCCATTTGTTTCAGAAAAGCTGTTTTCCTTTGTATTCAAGGCAATGTTTGTATCAGCTCATGAAGTATTCCCTTTCCTGACTACACTGGATTTACCCTGACCTCTGCCATGGAGACCCACTGGTCTCCGTGAATGTGCTGGGTTCCCTCACTGCTCCCAGAGCCTCCTAAATTCCAGTTTTGGCTGTCACAAGTGCTTCGTCCAGATGTGCCAGAAGTGTGCTACCACTGACAGCCTCAGACTAAAGAATCCAGCCCAGGGAGACACAGAGCAGATGAAGAAAGATTTAGCAGATGTGTGAAGATGTTAACTCCTGAGGTAGCTCAGGAGATTTTCAGTAATGCCTGTTTGCAGCCAGGCCATGGGAACTGTATGAAAATCTGTTCTCAGGCATCTCAGCCCATCTGCTTTTGGACCTCAGCTTGTTGCTGGAGGTGCAGAAAAGAGGACTACAAGCACCATTAATAACACACCAGTTCACAGCTTCTGGATTTCCAGAATACATCTCAAATGATCAGAGTCAAATACTGCCTCAGATTCAGGTTGCTCTCATTTGTACCTATGAGACCATTGACTTTAAATAATAATGATAATGTTAACAATAATGATAATGATGATGATGATAATGATAATGATAATGATGATGATGATGATAATGATAATAATATTCTTCCCTAGCTACTCATAGACCCACGTGGTTCCCTTGTTGTAGGACACTGTGCTTCTGGATCCAGCCTTGCAAGGTGACATGCACAAACTCACATGTGCAGGGGCCAAGGGGAGCCAAGAGGTGTCAGGTTATAAAATACTCACATGTTTTTACTATATTTACACACCCACTCTATCATTGTGCAATGCACCATAGCATTACTAATTATTTAGGTGATAATCTCTAATGCACTATAGTACATAAAGCAATAAGCAGCCGGTGCGATTGATTAAAAGGCAAAGCAAAGCTTTCAAAGTACATGTTATTTCCAGTTCATTTGCACACCTGCCAAAATCCACTGGTGCTGTTCTGGATCAATGAAGAGGAAGGTAAATTTTGGTTAGGACTTTAAGTAGTCCAGAAGCTTAGAATGCTATGAAAATGGGAAATTTTGCATTTTTGTAGCCTGAAAGTTCAATTTGATAACTTTGGGTTTGTGCCATTGGTAAGAGTTTACACTGTCCTTCAAAAACAAGGAATAAAACCAACACTGTGTGATTCTACATTATATAAATACTGATCTTAATCTTATGGAAAACTAAGTAGCCAGAAAAATTGCAGATTAAAATCAGAGCCTCCACAGATTAAAACAGGTTTTTAAAGACAAGGCTTAGAAATTGTAAATTGTAAATACAGTGGCACATTGACTAAATATTGGCTGGGTTTGCATTAGGAAGGCAGCTGTTTATATTGAGACAGAGATATTGGCACATCAGATAATTCTACCCTATAATTACTCTGGACAACTCCTCTCTAGTCCTGCCAGTTTCATGAGGGAATGTTTTTTTATTGGCATTTCTGAAAGTACCTGCAGATACAGGAGCAGATGTGCATCATAAAAATTCTTAGGGTAACAGTACCAGAACCTGACTGATTTTTCCAGTTCCCAAAGCATCAACCACCAGAAGTCAGCCACATCATACAGCAGTGTGTGCTGTCACATTTGGGCTGAAATCATAGAAATGATTGCTTGGAAGGGACTCTAGGGACACTCTGGACCTTCCAAAAAAGCAATTTCTGGCTGTTGTACATCCCCCTGCACCACTCCTGAGGAGATTTCATCTCTGTTGTCTCTGAAGCCTTCAAACAGTTGTCAGGTGCTGTTGGATTGCTCTCTACCTCCAAAATTTATCGATAATCTCCAAGGTCTGTTCCAGCCTGGTTAATTCTGTGGTTCAGCCAAACATTTGGGAGCAGCCTGTGACAGAGAGTGCACAGAACTGGTCAAAGCAGGACACCTAACAAGAGCTGCCAAGCTGCTGGGAAGGAAATTACTGGGTTAAATGTCTCAGTCTGCTCCTTTCCTTTGCAATACAGGCAGGATTAGATACCTGCATAGCTGCTATCTAATTAGATACCTTCACCAGCTGCCTGCCTGGGAAGTGAGGTTTGTTTAGCAAAGGGAAAAAAGTGGATCTTTATCTGTGAGTAATGGGGTGACAGCACTGCAGTGACTGTCCCTTTCATGTTCTCTGTACACTAAAGACTCTGCTATTAAGGAGCTTGGCTTAGCTGATGGGTCTAAACCTCAGGTGTGACTCAACAGTACACTGAAATTTCCCTCCCATCATATTAGTACAAACAGCTGAAGTTAATTTATGTATGAATATGCAGTACCACAGGAAGGAGACCATAAATTTATGCTACAAATCTTAAAGGATGACAGATTGGTCAGAAAGCAACAAAAGCCCATCTCTAACTAAGAAGCAAAATGGTACCAAGCACAGATCATCAGCTCATGAAGACATCTTCTTTGTGACCTGTGTTGACTGAAAGTGTAGTTGTTAATATATTAACACATTAATACATTTTCAAGCAAAATATTCAGCATGCAAGTACTCTTGCAAGAGTAATTTTTCAGCACTGTACAATGGATGATCAGAACCTTTCCCATGGACACAGTGTTGGCATTTCCTACTTGATTTCAGGAATATTCTCTCTCTCTCTCTCTGTTATCTCATCTTTCCTTACGACTCTGACTAAAAAGAAAATTAAACATTTGATGTACCTGCTTGCATGACTTAGAGATTTGCAGCCAGTTGAGCTTATGTAATGAAAGAAGCCCCAAAATTTTTAACACTTTAAAGTATTTGCTGTCACATTTGTAGTTGTTCTTTCATATTTTCTGGAAAAAAACCCATGAGATACATGCAGCATGGTTAAAATGTAATGTTCTCCCTTGGTTATAAGACTTACAACTGTTTTACTGCCTACTTTAGGTGATATAATAAGCTGATATTGAAGTTTATGTTGGTTAAGCAAAATTAGCTGACATGGATTTAATATTTCCGTCCCCATGAAAGGATAGGAGTCTGTTCAAACTTGTGCAACACCCGTTATCAAGGTGGTAACAGCTGTTTTTAACACATCATTTGCTGAGCTTTAGAGGGTCCTTTCCAAGATTTATGTAGTGCTTAATGTTGTATCTCCTCTGCTCAAGGGGTTGTTGGGAAGTAGGTGACTGCTCAGGGACTCTCCTTCCTTAGTGGCTCCTGCTGTGCTAGTTACCTTGCTCTGGTCACAGCTCACATTTGAACTCAGAAGAAGAAACCTGGAGCTGCACTGTTTTTTGAAAATCTCATTAGGGAATCTTCAAGTCAACCAGTTAAACTTATTTTCTATTTTCATTGCTTTACACCATGCAGTGCATTTTATATAGATACAACTGATGCAATGATACATAGATACACATATAATTGCAAATACATGTTCAGGGTGATCTTTATCAAAAGAATGAGCTAGAAACATAGTTTTTTTAAGCAATAAACAGAGCATCTTCTTTATATTTCTACTTGACATGTTCATATATCTAAACTCGAGACATGAGAACCAGTTGGTGTGTATACTCACAGCACTGGTAAATACCCAACCAAAGCACCAGCCTGGCTCATGATTTAAGGGCTTGACTGCCATGCATCTGGAGTCAGCAAGTCATAGTTGCAGTCATGGTGTCTGGAAAGCAGGGCTGGCTGTGATCATTTGGAGCCCTAAGGTCAGTCCAGGTCCTGCAGTCCTTGTTGGTGTCAGTGCCAGGGATTTCAGGGGGAGCCTTGCTTTTCCTCCTGCCCACCTTATCTCCTCCACTCTCTCAGACACAGCCCAGGGGCAAAGCACGCCGTGGGGCTGGGATGCAGTGACAAAACCCCAGCCAGGCTGGAAGGAGGCTCCCACTTGCTGCTGCCAGCTGTGTGCTGGGGACACATTTCCTAACCGCTGTGTTTTCCTTGGCAGATGGTGCTGCTGGCTCGCTGCGAAGGCCGCTGCAGCCAGACGTCGCGCTCGGAGCCCATGGTTTCCTTCAGCACGGTCCTGAAGCAGCCCTTCCGCTCCACCTGCCACTGCTGCCGGCCCCAGACCTCCAAGCTGAAGGCCATGAGGCTGCGGTGCTCGGGGGGCATGCGGCTCACGGCCACATACCGCTACATCCTCTCCTGCCACTGCGAGGAATGTAACTCCTAGGGACCAAGGGGCACAGCAGATGGGGGACAAGGGGGTGCTGCTGCGGGGGAAGAGCCCCAAGGAACAATCCAAGGTCAGGCCGGCGCTCCCAGCACAAGATTGCAGCGAGGACAGGACTAACCAGGCTGGATTGAATCTGAGAGCAGAAGTACAAAATATCCTGGGTTGCTGGATGGTGCTGGTAGCACAGTGTGGGCTGTGACAAAGGCAAAAGCATGAGGACTTGTTTTTAAGAAGCCTTTCTTTTTTCTGAAAGGATATTTTTGAGAGTTTCTTCTTTTTCAGACTCAGCTCTGACTACAGAGAGGTGCTTTTACTTTAGGCCATGGGCAGCAGGGGAACAGAGAAGAAGGTCAGCCAGATGACAGCACTGCAGTCTGGAAACTGACATTTGGACAGAGGATGGGCATCAGTTCCCACAGACAACCTCTTAACCTATCAATTTATTCTCAGTTTTCTAGTTATACTGACCTTCAAAGCAATCTGTGCTGTTGGCAAGGGTCATCTGTTACTGACCTAGTGGCCAAATGCTGGATAACTTCAACTGTGGTTTAGCAGAAATTACAAATAAACCATTGAAAAGTGAACTGGATATGAAATGCCATGCTTGGAATACCCAGCCTAGCTGAAACAATTATTTGCACCATGTGTCATCAGAGTTCAGTGGCTGAGCAGCTCTTGGGAAGGGAAAGGTCATGAGACTCACGATTCCCTTCTAAAAGCCAGGAAATGTGACACATCACATCTGTCAAAAAAGCCATTATTCAAAAGCTAAAAACTAATCAAATATTAAAATGCCACATACTAGATTGAGTAATTTCTTAATTTAAGTAGATCTGTTGATGTACAGAAACAGAGCCACCAAAATGATGATTAAACCTAGGACTTATTTTCATCTATAGTTCTTAGGCCATTGAGCAAATACCATTTTGCCTTTTAAAGACAGGCAATCCCCAAATTCTAAATCTCAAAACAGCAGGGGATCCAAAGTTTGGGAATGGTATTTGGTATTTGCTGAGAAACTCTGTTCCTCCTCCATCAATATGAGGTTTTAGGAAGGTTCAGTCACAGTCTATTGTAACTTCAAGGCAACAACATAACTTTTCTTATCTCATATTAAAATTCTAATGTTCTTAAATGGCAGCATATGCAGTCAGTCAGCAGCATGTCTGTGCTGTTCACAGAAACCTGGCTGAGCCATTGTTTTGGCAGAAGTCATGAGGGTGTTGAGAGCATCTTTGCTGTGTAAGGATTCAGGATCAACAGCACCCATGAGCACAATCCTACAGTGATTGTCTGGGATAGACTGGATTGTCTTCCATGCACAGCAGAGTCTGGCAGGGTCCCATGGAAGGAGGAGAAGTCCTTTCCAAGAGCAGAGTTCAGCCCATCTGTTCTACTCCACCCAGTTTATTTGCAGCAGGTGCCACATGCAGCAGCTCGAGGACACACGCTGCTGTGTGTGACAGGGAGTCCCCAAGGTCTGACAGGGAGTAACAGGAGTTTCTGTGGCTGCTCAGGCAAAGCCTAATTCCTTTGTCTCTGCCTCCTCCTGGTGAATGTGTGTGGGATGTGAACGCAGAGGTGACAGACGCTGGCCTTGCAAGCCAAACCCTAGAGGAGGATGGCAGACGTCAGTGGAAAGACATGGTGAGAGCACAGACACCATTCAGAGAGGTTTGTGATATGTGGGAAGAATTCTGTCTTCTGGAGGTGACTTGGAAATGGTCAGTTTTCAAACACACAGAGCTGTGGGCAAACTAAAGGGTGAATCCAACCCCCAGAAGCTGAGGGGCTCAGACTGAAATGTCAGAACTGGGAGTGATGAGCCCCAGTGAGCTCATTAGACACCATGTGTTGTCCCAGGACTGTCAGTCATTCCTTTCACATCTGATACATGGTCTGAACATCAAAGGGCCAGTCCAGGGAGCGTGAGCTGGGCATTATCACCACACTACTTTATATAAAAGATCATATGTGCATCCTTATTCCACTCTCTTTCAACCTCCAGCATCTAAAGATCTCATTATCCAAAAAAGCACCACCCCCTACTGTTAATTATATATAGCAAATTCCAGTCCTCATTCAAAACGTCAGCAATACCTTTGACAGCCAAATAACTACACTGCAAAATATGCACGACCTCTAAGCGTGCTTACAGACACTGCTGCACACCAGCAGTACTATGCAGCTATCTAAGGAAGGGGAATGTTTGAGGGATAATTGCTATATCCAGCATCACCACCCCCCAGGCCGTGCTGCCACTGGTCTCCTTTGCCAGTGCAAAATGGGGGGCCTGTGACACAAAATCTGGATGCTGCAAGTGCCTGCAAGGGTTGGATGGGACCTGGCAGAACAGCAGGGCACTGATCGAGGTCCTCAGGTAAGAAGAGACAGCAGAGTTCAGCAGAGACCATGCCTGAGCCAATTTAGCAAAAACAAGAATATCTCTAGTGAGAGCTTGGCTGGTATTTATACCCACACCCCCCTCACTAACACAGACCCAGAACTGTAACTGCTCAAATCAGCCTCACAAAAGAAATTTGTGTTTCAACAAAACCTTTTTTCCCCCTCTCCCCGCAACGCCTTCCTTCTGCTTTTGCTCAGTTCCTCTGATGAAATCATCACCTTGTGACCTTAAAGGCTGTTGCCAGGCATAAATGTCAAAGTGAATTCAACATTATCTAATTGAATTGTTGAGTCCAATAAATGCATGGAAGGAGTATAACAGAAATTATAAATGACAAAACAAAACAGTTGTAAATATCTACAGCTTGATATAAAACAATGACTCAAACTTCCAAATTCTTTTCGCTTTGTCAGACAATCTTCATACTAACATTTAAGAAAAGGTGAAGCTGTTCTTCATAACCAAATTCCCCAAAGTCAGTTATAAATCCATATTTTGATACCTTTTCTGTCAGTATTTTAGGAAACTCAGTTCTGAATGAAGCACACATGTGCCACCTATGTTAAATTCAGATGGTGTATTGAAGCTAACAAAAATGAGGCTTCAGGTAAAAAACTACAGCATCTAGCTCATGGTGAGAAAGAGTCAAAATGGTGCTTGGAGATGAGCTGGCTCCCTGATTTATTGGTCAGACACCACTCTGGATACTAAAGCTCTGTTTTTCAAGTCAAACTACTGTGTAAGTGATTCTTGAATTGAACAATAGGGAGGACAATATTGGGCTTTCCAGATAATGTGGGGCTTGTTCTTTGCTGGAGAATCCTCTTGCTGGGATTTGAATGAGAAGGCTTTGTCCCTTTTTCCCCCCTCACTGCACCTCACCCTTCAGGCACCATCTTCCCCCATGAAAAGGCTGGTTGAGCTGTGATCACCCTGTGGCTTGCTCAGGATGAGGTGATACACATTTCTGACTGTCACTTCCCTATGCCCTCCCCTCTTTTGATTAAGTTTCTGAAATGAGCTTGGCTTATTTGTGAAAGTCAGCTGTCCTAGCAGTGCTGGGGTTATGCTTCAGCTGGATTGACTGCACCCATGGAGTCTGTGAAAAGGGGGGATTTCCTCAAACCCTTAAGGTTTGATTAGTGTGTCAGTGCCCCGGGAAAGCCAAGACCCTTGGGCCAACGAGTCTGTCAGTGTCCTGTTATGGAGACTCTTCTGAAACAGTCCTGCTGTGTCAGAGGATGGTTTGGCTGACTTGTTCAGGGTCACACAAAAACCTCCTTCTAGGTCTCCACACATTCACCCACTATCAGCACCCCTGAAGGACTCACATTAACAGTTTATGGAATAATATCTTGTTAATAAAACAGTGACAGGTTAAGGTTCAAGGATAGCAGGTGATTGTATCTGACTGCAAAGACTATGCAAACAATATGTTAATTCAAAGCAAAATCCTAACAAGCTCCAGTCCCAGTAAAAGCCAGCTCGAGATCATTCAACAGGCACAGAGTACAGTTCTTACCCAAGGAGAAGGGTTTCACCACAGTTGCTGATTCAACAGCAGGACATCTTTATCTCCCTCAGTTTTCAGATTCTGTGTGGTTTATCAGAAAGTACCACCAAGTTTCCTCCTCTGCAAGGGCTTCAACAGAGCCCAGCTGTAACATCTTCACTCCACTCCACTCCACTCCACTCCACTCCATTCCACTCCACTCCACCCCATTCCACCCCCTGTTTAGTCCCCCCCAGATTGTGTGGGAATTTGAGGATGCTGACCATGTTCTGTCCAGGGAGAAGGAGCTGTATTTTCCCTTATAATGTCTGTACCTTATTATCTTTTCATCCCCAGCCATTTCCCCACACATGGAGACCAGAGGCAAACACCAGAGCTTTGGTGGTGTCCTTTGCTTGTAAGAAAAGCCTTCCAATGCCCCCACAATTTGTGCCTATCAGAAATAATCTGTGATTTGCCAGAATAAAAGAGCCCACAATGTAGCAAATTCTAATTATTTTGCCCCCAGTTTCAAAGCCACTATACTGGTTCAACCTTTGCAAGAATCATTAAATGGAATAACTCTCTGCTTTTTGGAGATATTCCCCCTGACAACACCTCATCTTGCCTGCTGACCTTGAAGAATTTTGCCAAGAGTTCCTGAGCCTGGCTGTCTCCCAGTGGCCTTTATCAGATCTTTTGTAAGTTACTGTCACAGGGCTCATGCAGAAAAGGAGAGGTAAAACTCACTGACATCCATGGTACATCACAATCTGTGGTGGGCTTTCATGTGAGCCTTGGCTTAAACCTGTTCACCAAACCCTTCCAGACCTACCACAAAGCCCTGAAGCTCAGGCAGGACTGCCTGACTTGCAGGCAGAATGTCTTTGTGAAAGAGGAGGGAAATAAAAGAGGAGAGGTCACCATCCCATAGGAACACTCCAATGCTCTGCTGCTCTGTGTCTAAACTCAGTTCTTAGTCCCTGATGCGAGAAAAAGAGAAGCCCCTGAGCTCCCTCCTGTGGGTGAGTGTTTTTTCAGTGTATAGTTCTACTTGTTTAGAGACAGCAGCTTTGTACAGAAATTGCCTGAAGTAGGATTAAATCCTCTACCAAAACCCAGTTCTGCTTAGTAGAGCATTTTTCCTCTTACTTGGGCCATAAATATTTTTTGAAAAATCCAAATGCCATTAAAAAAAGCAGGTGTAAGGAGGGAGAGGGAGGGTGTGTCTTGCTTTCTTTGACTGTAATTATTTGAAAGACAAGGAGCTGACAGCCTTCTAAGATAGATTCCATTATTGCTAACAGATAATAAGACTGATATTCTTACAAAAGTCCAGCAGGCTGATGGAAATGAGCAGCCCAGTTAAGTTTGCTGTGTTGCAAACTTGTGTACAAATAAGATTATTGGAAATCCAAATTGTGAGTCTATTCATGTTATTTTGCAAGGAAAGGGTCACAATTTCTATTTATTGTTTAAAAGGGAGAGTTAAATCACCACTAAACTGCAAACTATATTAGTAAGCAGTCTAATGCACTGAAAATGGTTCCCACCCCAAAAAAATGGTGGTTCTATACAAAAAAGATGCTTTGTGTATCAAGATAAGAAAATTTAGAGTTCATTAAGGAGAATAAGTATTCTTGTCTGGCTTGCACCAAGAATAATATATCAAAGTGTTTTGTTCTGTCTTTTTTTTTTTTTCTTTTTCTAATAGACCATTCAGAAAAGGTCAAGGAATCAAAAACATGTATGAAAATACAAAAGGACATCTATAATTTGTCTGAGTCAGAATTAATACTTCTTTTAGATGTTAACCAGCGGTGCATCTCATGAAATATTAAAAGAGTTAATCATATTCCCAGCTAATCTACATATATTAATGTGATCTTTTATTCTTGAAAAAATTAAAGAGCAAATCCTGAGTTACAGCTGTTTTCATTCAGATGCACAATCAGTATTCCAAGCTCTACATGGATCTCAAGACTTGATAATTTTCCATTCTTTTGAGGCTTTTCAGACATAGAAAATAATGGAGGTTTGCACTGATATTTTGTACTGTAGTCAATCACTGTATAAAAAAGATTAATCTGGGGAGCTGCAGTAAGTTTTGTACCAGGATTAATTACCCCAGCTCCCTACCCTAAGCACTAGAGCTTCTGACTTGTTGGATCCTGCTCTGCCTCCAAAATAATTTTTGGAGCTGAATCCTCTACCCTGAAATCTTCAGTCACCAACTCTGTAACAGGTGGGGATCAAAACCCTTATCTGAGTGGACAAGGGTCTGTGATTAGTCTCCACTGTCTTGATCATGTTTTCCCACAGAAACTGTGCATAAGTGAGGAGGTAACATCACCAGAGCAGTTGTCAGTCATGCAGTGCAGTCTGAGTGAGCTAAACAGGCTTCCAGCTTGGCAGAAATGTTAAGCTGCTCTTTGCACTTGACTTTGCTGAGTTTTCTGCAGATGCACATTCCCAGGTAATCCCTGTAGGAAAGGCAGAGACAACTCCTGCTGGTCAGAAAGACTTTTATCTAAAACTGTGAGACTGAAAATACCCCAGGTAGGTGTCTGAGTGAATTAGAAATTAGATTTGAAGAACTTACACTAATAGTATTTTAGTGTTGAAATTACATGCTCATTGTCTGCTTTGTTCTTTGAAAATTACTTAAAAATGCTTTTGCAGAACACAAACACAAAAGCAATCAGCCCCATAGTTTTACCAAGATTCAGTTTGGTACTATTAGAAGTACTAACTCTTGATCTTTGTGCCATATTCCTGTGCATATGTATATGTGCATATGCATATACAAAACAAGGCTCTATTTCACAGACATCTCTCTTCAGCCTCACAGCCTCCTACCATTTCTGAAAGCCTGGAGAAGAGCAAAGACCTCTACTAGACCCTGCTCTGAGAAAGCAGCTGTGTTTCACCACTATTTGCAAGATGGACAAAATTTAGCAAGCAGGTGGCCTGAATCACTCATTCTCCTGAAGTGAAACATCACTTGGTGCCCAAATCCTCCCAGGTCCCTCAGCTCTCTGTGGCCACACCAGGGGTCACTTATTGAAGCCAAATAAATATTCCAGACATAATGTTTTGTAGAAAAGGGATCAGAGTGATCCCATGCAAAACTGCATGTCTGTGTTTACTCTTCCCATCTGTGCTTTTTATGGGTTTAATTTCTTTTAAATGCAGATTTTCCCAACTTGTTTTGTTCTCCTTTAGAGCACTGACAAAGACATTATTGAAACTTCAACAAAATTGTTTTATGGTGTTTAGAAATTGTGCCATTTCTCAAATCTGGAACAATATTTTAAAAGGTAGTTTTCTTTTACAGACTGTAACTGTGGGCAAAAATACATCAGAAGATGAAACACAGCAGAGGATGCTTGGGGGAACTAAGACAACATATTGTAGAGTTCAATGAAAAGACAGTAAAGAATTTTCTTTAGCCAAAGAAATCCCACCATTAATACTCAATTGAATTAACACTAAATGAATTCTGAGTGGGATTTTTCAAGGGTGCTCAATATTGACTTAACTCTGCTTTCATTCACAGAGAAAAGGAGCAATCAGCAACTTCAATGAGAGCAAAGCCTGGCCAGCAAAGCCTCCTGCCTGAGGCTGAAGGGGGAGGAAAGGAGGGAAGGATCCATTCCTGCAAAGAACCTGCTCTGGATATTGGCAGCCCTCAGCATCAGATATTCACAAATCAGCTGCTCATAACTGAGAAAAACACAGTTACATTCGTTTTCTTCACCCCTCTTGCCTACCTTGCTCCTCCTCACCTAGCCTGCACCTCTTAACATGTGGGGACAATCACCATGCTCATGTCAGACACATCTCCACACTGCCCAAACACTCCCAGTAACTGGAAGTGTGACCTGCTGCAGCAAGACAGTGCAAACTTCACAGCGATTCTAATCTTATATGAGCAACAAATGTTCAAATATTACCACTCCAGGGACTAGAGTTGCTACTGCCTCACATATTTCATTCCCTTTGATGCACAAGAGAGTCCCTGCACTGGGAGAAGCCATCCCCATGCTACCTGATTTCTCCTGTGCTGTTTCTTTGTTTATATTTGATTCCTCCTTTAAGGAAGGCCTTGAACAATGAGGAGCACATAGTTCAACACTCCTCATCTGTATTCCCCTGCTTGGAAAGAGCCTCAAGGGGGAAATATATGTGTTAATTGTGCTTTTCATCTGCAGGCACCATGAACTTCAGCACACAACGTTGTGATATTTTCCCCTTAGACTGTAATGATAGATACAGGAATATGATATGTATGTGCACACACACACAGGGATGATGAGATGGTGTTTGCTGTGGGATGCAAAAAGCTGTAGTTTTTAGCCTTGGCTTGGATAATCACAGCTTTTTTGGAAATTATTTATATTACAGTCTTTTGATGAGTTATAAAAGAGAAACATACAGAGACAGACACTACCCTAATTTTACATATTCATGAACATATTTTTATGCATTTAAGCCTCGATAGTGCCATGTCTGTCAGACAAAATTACTGCATGAATGACCTTGAAAACAATAAAATAAAAGGTGATAGATACAAAATGAGGCTAGGTCAGCAGCACACCTAGCTGCAATGGAGGCGAAAGGCATTACTGACTGCTCCTAGATTTTGCTGAGTAACCTACACTTTCCCCTAGAGCACAGCGTGAGGCTCAGGCATGATGAAATCCCTGTGAATCCCTCCTTCCTTTCTGGGAGAGAGCTGAGGAGAAGCCTTTAGGTGGAGCTCACTTACCACTGCTTTTCCTGCTGGACACAGATGGCCTGGGCCAGCCCTGCAAGGAGAGAAAGCAGAAATAATCTCCTGATTTTCACAGCTCAGGTTAATAGCCAGGCTCTTCACAAGCTAAAAAATGAGATTGGAGGTGTTGTGTGCACGGGAGCACAGGACAGCAGATGCACCCAGCACATGGCACTGGATGGCTGGAGAAGGCTGCACTGGGCTGTGGGACAGGGAGGGCAGGCTCTGTGACTGGGACAGGAGGGCAGGATTTGTGCTCAGCATAGGGAATCAGCTGCAAAGTGTGTGGTTCCTAATTCCTCCATCCTTTCTGTGAGATCTGGCATGCTGGAGAGCAGTAGCAGGAATAAGTGGAAGAAAGCTCTGTGCTAGCAGCAAACCCCAAATCAACTGGGGACTGCAATTAGACATTTTGTCTAACAAAGCCAGGCTTGTAAACGCCCATTTAACTGTAAAAGTAAAACTGCAAAAAGTAAAACTGGAAGCACACAGTAAAAGTGCTACCAGGCATCAAGCAGGGCCTGTGTCAGCTCAGGAGGATGAAAAATGAGAGTGCCCTTGGTAGCATCAGGGGAAAGCTCCAGACTGCAGCAGGGGACAGGAATGATCCTTAAACCTGCAAAATATGAACAGGCCAAAACATTGCATTCCACTTTTCTTACACATGAAGCTGCCAGCAACATCACACCCTACACACAGAAAATCATGACACAACCTCAAATTTTGCCTACCATGTTTTTACATTCAAGGGTTTCCTGGGGTAAACAGATGTTTGGGACAGCAAACTTACACGGAGGCAACTTCGCACTGAGGGCATCCTGCTGGCAGCTGTGGGATAGTGAGGATCTTGCATGGATATCACAGAGTGATCAAGAGATGCTACTTTTCTTTCTTGCTTTTGAGTGCCTGCTTGTTTCAGTTGGAGTCTCATAAGTTCCTCATCTTTTTCTCTACTTGTGCAAGAAATGCACCCCCCCCAACACCCTAATGGTTGTGAAGATCTGTGAAAAAGCAAATTATTTAGTGACATGTTTCCCAGAAAAGACTTTGTCAGCTGAAACTATATCTCTGCCAAAGTTCTTCACTATTTTGTGATCTCTCACAGTCAGCATCCTGACCTCCTTCTCATGTACCCAAGAGAAGATGTTTTGAAAGGAAATCCAGTTACATGGGAAACAAATTTAACAGTGTTGCTTCTCATTCTGTCACTACTTTACTTTTCTCCCCAGCCCCTTGGTATTTTTACAGGATAATGCCTAATTACTGTACCTGTAAGCAACATTAGTAATTTAAGATGATCTCTTAGCTCAGCTGGGAAGATTCACTACCCCTTTCACATTACAGGTCACTACCCACCACTGCAAGCAGCTATTGAGATCAGCAATAACAACTTCCAGTGCTGCAGCATTACTTCAACTTGCACTGTAAATATTATCCTTTCTCTGGCTTTCTTCTACACTCTAAAAATGTTCAGCAAAACTTTACTAAAACATCCTGAAGACAGCATGTTATCCCGTGTGTTACACAAAATTTAGCAGGCAGGATGTGGCTCTTTAATCAAGAGACCCAGAATCAGGCCTGTGTTAGACTTCCTACTGCAGGTGGAGAAGATCCAGGTGAGATAACTGAACCTAAAGCCAACTCACCTGAGCAGACATTCAGTGAGTATCTCTGGGTGAGTTGAGTAGCCTTCTAGACTGATTGTTCTGAATAGATGCTTGTGGTCTATAACAGGAAATTAGACACCTATTGCAGAGGCAGACCTATCCTCTCCAGTTTTAAACTTCAAGCTGAATCAACCTATTTCTTTCTTAAAAAAAAAAAAAAAAAAGAAAAAAAGAAAAAAAAAGGAAGAT
>VYZP01043537.1:94858-107625 GCA_013400635.1 Hypocryptadius cinnamomeus
AAGAAAAAAAAAGGAAGAATAATTCCATCACTCTAATCTATTATTTTACTATCATTCTTATAGCAGAAACCACAGATGCAGATCAATATACAGTACAGAAAGAAAGGGAGAATTTTAACTCAAAGAATCCAGATCCATGTACAGCCATACAGCAGCTGTGGAGATCCATAGGAATGACAGAGATGCTGTTAATGTAGTCTCTCTGCTGATATCCTCACAAATAAGATGAGGAAACCTGGTCTAGATGGATCTTCTGAGAGGTAACACCTAGAGCACCTACCAAGAGTAGCTCCTCACAAACACTGTCCAAGTGTGAGATTGCCTCAGTTCCTCTGCATTTGCATGTGGCATTAAGCAGGAGGGGCTGCAAATACAAATTAGTATTTGAAGCAATTCTGACAAATGGAAGGCGCAGCCTAAAGCAAACAGAAGGAAAACCTGAAAGATGCAGCGAGACAGGAAAGAATAATCAGCAGTACAAATACAAACCCTCTCCAGGAGGAAATATGGGGATTATGGTGGGTCACAGCAGAGCATAAGTCAACATTATGTTGTTATGTGAAAGATAAATGCAATACTAGGCAGCATTGTGAGGTACCTGAAGCAACCCTTCCACTTTATTCAGTGTCAGTGATGTTTCAACTAGATTAGTGGGATCAATTTCGAGCTCAAAAAAGATGTTCATTAACTGGGGAAAGTAAAGAGGAGAGAAATTCAAATAATCAGAGGGCAGAAAACATTGTCTGCAAGAAAGAATTGAAGGAATTGGGCTGTACAGTCTAGCGAAGAGAAGGATAATGGAAAAATCTGTTGAAAATATTAACATAAGCAACTGCAGGGATTAAACTCACAGTATCCATAATGAAAGAAACATTCTTGCACAGAAAACATGGAAATAGGTGGCTGTTAAGACACATCCTGAGGTGCCGTTAAGAAGCTTAGATAAATGTTTAGGTATAGCCAATCCTGCCTCCAGATGGTGCAGTTAATTAAATTATTTCCTCAGGTTTGTAACAGTGCATCATGACCATTTTATCACAATATCTTTCTTTTGGGTAAGCTCATGATGCATGACCTCCAAGGAGAGGGTTAAAACAATTGTGCCACTAAACTAAGCAGAGGAGCTCAAGAATTGTGTCCTTGGTGGAGGGGCTACTGCAGAAAAATTACATCAAAAGGACTCTGATTGGGAAGCAGAGAAGGAGAATCACTTGAAAGCTGCCACCAAAACTGAGCTAAAAAGACAGCAGAGCTGCAATATTTAGAAAATGTAAATATACTGTGAATTTGTTTCACACAGCAGGGCAGCCTGCAGGGGTCTGGCAACATTTGGCACACTAAAGTGTAGGCTCAGGTACCCTGTTTTTTCTGCCTGTTGTTTGGCCAGAGAAAATCTAGCTCTAGCTTGCAGCTGTGAGCATGAACTCTCAGTGCTGCTGCAGGTGGCTGCAGGTCTGAGACAGATTGAACCCGCAGTGTTGAAGATGCCTCTCTATTTGTGCTTTTACTCCTTTCCCCCCCCACTTTTTCCTTCCAGAAGTGATGATTCTGAACAGCTGTGCCACTGGTCTGAAGTATAGTGTCCAGACCATAAGAGGCTTAGGCTTTATAGCTGTGAAGCTGTAAAAAGCAGAGGAAAAGGTGTTTTGAAACCTCACAAAACAGTCCAAGAGAAAATATTTTAGGGGAGAAAGTAGTGGTGAGCATAGGGAACTACAAATAAAAAGAAAAAAAAAAAGAAAAAAAAAGAGGCAAATGCTGGTTCCATAGAGAACAGGCACAGGGAGCTACACCCCCAGGGCAGCCCTGTGGGGGTGACTGGAGTCTCTGCTGAAGGCAAAGAGCCAGGTAAGTGTTCCCCTGGGTGTATGCCCCTGCTAAAGCACTGTGGCTCTGAGAGCCCAATTCAGGAGGGTTCTGGGCAGCTTCACTGACTTCTGGTATTGCACCTTCACCTTTTACTGACCTGTGATGACTCCTCAGGCTTAGAGATGACATCCAGGATGAGTTGTTCTATCACCTTCCTGGGGATGAAGGTGAAGCTGACAGGCTTGTGGTTTCCTGGGTGCTTCTTTCTGCCCCTTTTGAAGACAGGAGTGGTGGTGACTTTCCCCCAGAGCTCAGGCACCTCTCCTGGGGGATCACCTCCCCTGACCTGTGGGCTGTGCTCCCTGTGCCAGGGGCAGGAGTGGAGATTTCTCCTGGCCAGGGCTGGAGCCTTCAAAATTCAGAATGAGATTATTTGGTGACCAACAAGCAACACCATTATCAGGTCCTTGTTTAGGATGCACTTCACAGCTGGTGGAATGATGAAGGCAGGCTATGAATGTTAGAAACTGTTTTTTAAAAATTATACAGTTCCTGTCTATTACAGCATATAAATAGTTGGACTTGATGATCCTAAGAGGCCTTTTTCAACCTAAATGATTCTATGATTATCTAGACTTGGTCATTTGGGGAAGAATTATCATGAATGCATAATGCCATTTTAAAATATAAACCTCAGAAACAGGTTCCAATGTCCCCAAGTTTAAGAAAGTCCTCAAATCCAAAAGTGGCCAAATAAGATTTACTTCTTGCCTGCAAGATTACCCTGGGTCTTTGGAATCATAGAATGGTTTGGGTTGAAAGGGACCTTAAATTTCTACCTCTCTCTGCCTGGCATTATTAGAGCATGTCCTGTTCACAGGTGCCATGCCTGTTTCTGCAGTTGTTGGCCAACTCTCATCTGAGCCCAGGACACCTTGCATAGGCTGTTTTCATCAATACTTTTCAGAGGGGAGGTAAGACAAATTACAGCTATTCCTAATGAAGAAATCAACCAACACTGAACACCTGTCATGACAATATTCCACATCTGGATCAATTAAATGTCACTACCTGCACTCCTCTACAGTACCTGTAGAGGTGCCGGCATTTGTGTTCCTGCCACCATAAAGTCTTTCATAAATCAGCTTTACCTCCATCACCCTGTGTGCTGTTCAAAGTCTTGTACATCTGCCACCTCCTCCTCAGCAGCAAACCACAGTGGCTGTAGGCTCAGTAGCACTGCCATATCACCACTAGATGACAACTAGACGACAATATTTCACAATCCACTTTAGAAGGCATGGTTGCAGTTTACAAAGAATTGCACAAAGGGAAACCAACTATGGAAAATTCCAGACAATAACTTGGGAGAGAAAAGCCAAACTTTTAGGCAAAACACAGTTCCCTGGAAAGAGTCTGTTGTGATTTCAGGCATGGCCCTCCCCCAACACAGAGCTCATATGAAGGCTGCATGGGTTTAAAGGTCAATTTATCTCTGACCTTTTCATCAGCCTGAGTAAATACAGGCACTACTGGCCAGCCCAGCTCTGCAGCACAGTTTGCACAGGTGCTGAACCTAGAAGAGGGTTTTATGCATAGTGACCTCCAGGAGCTGTGCTATTCCATGCTGTGCAACCCCTGGTTCAGAGGGAAAGCTATACCTGCTTCTCAAGGGAATATATCTTATAATGTAGCAAAGGCCAGTGTTCATGGGGATGTGGCTATTTTGGTTTAAACGATACAGGCACATCAAAGTATCTCATTTCAGAATACCTCCCTTCATTAGGCGAGCCTCATGGTTATATAATGTGCAATCCCAGAGCCTCGTATGAAAATGTCAGGATTTTTTTTCAGAAATACAAAATACCAAATATATTTGCTAATTAATCATAGTGTGTTTACTTTGCTTATGTCTACTGTTTTCATTGGTCAGTCAATCCCAGGTGAAATGCTGACTTTTCTAAGGAACTCAAGGTATCTGAAATCACTAACCAACATTCAAAAGGCCAGTTCTTTCTGGTGTTGTCTATCCACATTCTTCAAGTATGAAAGTATGCAAATACACTTGGTTTATTAAAATCTTACCTCACTGCTAAGGCACTTCTGCCTGTGAATTCAGAGGACTTGACTGACAGAACTGCTTTAATTGCTTCACTTGACTGACTAGGTTAAAAGTCATATTTAATTGTCAGAAGAATTACCAGATGAGATATTTCTTGTACCTTTGTCCAGGTATCTCTGAGCAGGTACCAGTTTCAGAAAGCACTGTGACTTAGACAAATGTCTGTCCGCTTGCACACATTAAGGTTTTTTTCATTTAAAATCATGCCTGAAAAGCAAAACAGTTTTTTTCACACCCAATTGTTTTAGAACAGCAATAAAACCATAACAGAGGCTTTCAGAAAGCAGTCCCTGACAGCAGCAGGAATCGCTCCACTGACCCTTGACAGTCACCAGAAGAAAATTGCAAAATACATCAGTGATCTGCAACATGTCAAGCAAAAACACGTGGCAGAAGCAGCAGACAAACCAGCCCCTGCCACCACAGTCTGCAAGACTAAAAACACCCAACAATGGAACTTATTTTGTGACCTATCTCCAAACTGGTGGAAACACAGTGGATGAATCACCCCTCAGCTGAACAAACCACGAGTGCAGAGCAGTAAGGAGTGTCACTGTTCTCAGCAAAATGCCACAGCAGTTTTCCCAAGCACTGAGCTTATGTTGCAGATACACACAGGGAACGGGAACAAAGACTGAAGGAGTTCAGGCTCACACAACAAAAGGAGAGAACGCCAATAATGTGGAACCAGAAGTAAATAATGCAAACCAAGACAGGCCAAAAGGATGTTAGGGAAGCAGGCAAGACTTCAAAAAGAGCACAGACCCAAATCAGTGCATGGTCCCAGGGCATCATTTGGAGTTTTGATGGAACATTAGACAATGCTCTCAGGCATATTGTGGGATTCTTGGGGCTGTTTTTTGCAGGGCCAAGAGGTGGACTTTGATGATCCTTGTTGGTCCCTTCCAACTCAGGATATTCTACAATTCTAACATTTAACATAAAACAGTGTCTGGACTAGGAAAGTGGATGGAAATAGCCCTGCAGAGTACTCTACTGCTGAGTGCCTGCACACAAAGATTTACAAATACACATCCCTATCAGGTATCAACCATTCCCTAGACAGGCATGAGGGAAAGCCATGGCCACTGCATGCAGAAAGGAGTCAATCAGAAAAATGCACACAGTGGCTCAGGACCAAGACTTTAATCCCAACAGAGGAAATGCAGAAGGCTCACCTTGATTTATTTTCTTTTTTTTTTTTTTTTGCCATCTGCCATGAAATAACAATTGCCAGAAGATGGAGGATCTCTGCAATCCTTCTCCCAAGCCTGCAGACAGCAGGGTCAGGTATTTGAACATGACAAACGTCTATTTTCACATTGAAACCTAGATGGTTGATATTCTAGATCCTAGGTGATATTTTAGATTCTAGGTGATATTCTAGATTCTAGGTGATATTCTGGCTCAAGGATCTAGCTCATGAAGATAGGAGCCAAGACCAGGTGAGGTCTTTAAGTAAAATAGTCAAAGCTGCCTTTGGCCCTGGCAATTCCATTCAATGCCATCACCAGCATCCAGAAACTATATATCCTTGAGCTGAGGAATGGGACACAACAACGGGCCCTGATGCTGTTTGGCATCTTGATCACATCTGTAAAGTAGCAGCACTTTAAAATACCCTGTTTGGTACTGATCATCTCCTCTAAAATCTGCTATTTGCAAAATACAAGCCACAGCAACACTAACTACATGCTGGCTACCTCATGAAACCAAAATACTGATCATGAGAAATGTGAGAGAAGATTGAATAATATTTCAATTTGAAAGCTATTGTTCAGTGTCTGTATGGACAGTAGTTAAAATTCTGATGTATCCAAACTCATTTTTATTACATGATACTAGAAGATTGGCTTCAACAGGAGATGTGTAAACATAAAATGAATACAGCAGCCTCATTTTGCAGAAAACAAAGAGACTTATGTGTGATCCTAGCTGCCCAACACAGAAGTGCTAATATAAACAAAGCCCCTTTGCAAATTTAGCTTATCAAAATAACCAAGCACCTCAAAAGGAGACACCTATAAAATGGAAGACAATAAGCAAAGTTAGCCCTAAATACTTTGAGAGACTAAAAATAGCATGAATATGAAAAGCCCTGCTTATTTTCAGATCCAGATTCTATGAATTTTAAACTATTGTACATCTAGTAAGAGGATACATATGCAATTTTTAAATTGTTTAGAGGAGGTCTGTGTTTATGCATATGAGTTAAAGGAAGAAGTATGCAAGGAAAATTTGATGAGGAGTTGGACTGTGGAATTTATAAGGTAATTAAAAATTTTGGATGAAGTTTAGGCCTGAAAAGAATGAAAACTGTACATAGAATAAAAAATATAACATACGCATGGAAAATCTAAACCAAACCTCAGAGAACAGGATGAAGCCCTGACCTCAGAAGATTTAGCATGGAAAGATTTGGATTAAAATCAGCACTTGGCAATGCTGGGATTTTGAGTATTTAGGAAACACAGAGTGCAAAGGGCAATTATGAGATAAAAACCTGATTCTGGTCCAGCACACGGCTCATGTAGCTTGTGGCTGTGGCTGCATAAAATCTGTGCAGTGACATTAAAAAGGTGCAAGGCTCCAGCCTTCCAGCTTCCTTTCCTAAAGGATCCTTTGTGCCCACCCAGGAAGGTGTTTCAGCTTTGTCCCAGGGCACTGAGGATGAGCAGGACCACACAGACCTTTTCAAGGCAGTCCCAACATTCCTGGAGGAGCAAGGAGCCAGGTCATCTTGAGCCCACAGCTTCCTGCTCCTGCTTCTCAGGAGCAAAGATCCTATGGTCTGTACAAAATAAATCCAGTGGTAAGTTTCCAGGGAAGCTTTGTGTTGGTTTCTCCCTTTCTCCTAGGTTAGAAGTATTAGATAGACTTCTGTCACCTTCACTGGAGAACTGTATGAACAGCTCCTCGCTTCCCAAGCACATACCTGGGGTGGGACTGAGTTCACTGGTTCTAATCATCTCAAAGTTTATTTAGCCCAAGTCAATTAAGTGTCCTCTGAGAGAGCCAAGTATCTCAGGAGGAAACTCGTCCTGCCTGTCTTGATTAACTACTTTAGTACAGCATAAATCAGTCTCTAGAACTATCTGTCCTTCCCATGGCCCAGAGAAGGGATCTTGAGAGCCAGTGCAGATGAGCAGCATAAGATGGAATGAATCCTACCTGTACAAGTGATAAAATCTTTACCTTTTCCTCTTTAAATTTAGATTTTTCACTAGCAAGCGTATTTCCTTATCTATTAATTATTTTCAGGACTTTTCATTGAAGGCCTTCCAGTTTACACAGGGCTATCTTGGATTGTGGAAATGTGCAGGGAACAACATCCCCCCACTGTTCACAGCAGCACTGCCATGTACACACATTGTAACACCTAATACATGCACAATAACCTCCTTGTCAATACATGATATCCTGGGTCCTGTTGTTCATTACTTTAATTCTTTCCAAAGTTTGCACTGCTGGAACTTCTGGAATATCCTCCTGTATGTTTTTTTCCTTCAGGATAACATGAGGTTGGCTACTGATTATGGGCTATTTCACCACAGCTAAAAATTAGGGAGTGAGGCAGAAGAAACATGGGGGGGAAGATAAAGAGAATGAGGAACCAGAAGAATGCAAACCTAGGAGCTTCTTTTGACTCCCATAAAGGTGAAGTAAATCAGCAATGAATTAATAATGAAGGCTGGTGGTGGACAGACTGGAAGGGTGCTATCTTTCAAGTGACAGATGGAAACAGTGTGCTGTGACTTCCATAGATGCAAAGCAGCAGAACCATCATGATCAAGAGAAAATAAAATGTCATCGGCAATTATTCACAAGAAAACACTTGGCATGAGTGAGGTGCATAACTTGTCTCTTCAAGAACTCTTCAGATTAGGTTATTGGTGAAGGACATGGTAGATTTTTTTGTTAAAGGGATGAAAGTGCTCCATTTCCTCATGTATTCTGAGGCATGCCAGTGCATTTGCACAGGACATTTTCTGTTTAGAGGTAGAAGATGGAATTTCACTGTTCTCATCTGCCTTGCATCTTTAGGTTTTCCTTGTGTGGTTCAAGAGAAAAAGAACTGAGCTCAAATAGATTCTAAACAAGGATCAGAAAAAAATAGGCATTACATAGCAAAGACTGTTGGCTTTCAGTTCAGAACATGTCTTCGGGTCACTACTTTAAAAGCACCGATTATTTTTGAGCAACACCCTTTGATTAAGTCTGTCCTTAAATCTGTCTCTGTCTGAAGCAGCAATATGGTACTTTCTAAGGTACTTTAACTTTTCTAACTCCTTTACATTTACATAAAACCTTGTTTTCCATTCTGTCATCAGCCTTACCTGTATGGGTGACCTGTGGGCCCATTCCCCAGGAATTCTGCATGGCAGGAACTGATATTGCCTATGAACACATGCAAAGTGTCTTTAGAAATTGGCACAAGTCCACATCACAGATGCCATGGCAAGCACCTCTGCATGCAGGTATTCATGCTAATAACAATAGTGAACACCACCACAAACCTGAAAATGGAGTTCTTTCGGAGGAAAATTTTGCAAAAAAAGAGAAGCAATAGGAAATCGGATCAGCCTGAACTGTAGCTAATTGTCAGCAAGAGATTAGCACAATCCAAGGATGAACTTGACATTGGGGAATTAATTTATGTTAGTTTAAGGGTTTTCCCTGCTTTTTTTTGTTGTTTATATTAGTAAGTATGCATGTATTTGCATGACTACCATTATTGTTTTTAATCCTTCCATCAGAATGGTGGTTACACCAGTCACAGATTTGGAAAAGTGGGCTCATTAGGATAAACAGATGGAAAGGAAACCAGAGACTATGAAGCAGGATATCTGGAATGCTTAGAGACATCACATCAGTTTTCTTCCACTCCTTCTTGTGGTTTCATTACACAAGCAGTCTTGATGAATGATGTCTCTGTGAGATCTAATGAGGGGAATGTGACTGACTCCTTGCTGTCTCAGAGCCTACATGGCCTCCCTCCACTGCATGGGAGGCTGCCCCTATACCCCTTTGACCAGGAAGATCCTTAAATCCACAGACAGATGATAATAATAAGATAAAATTATTTTGTTCTAAAACCTTTGCACTTTTATTACATAATTATGGCATCAGTAGGGACCTAATTTTGGGAGCTGGTCCTGCCTGGGGGTGGGACAGGCCTGGGCTATCAACCTCCCTTGGGGGTCCCCATAATCCTTGTCCCCATCCCCAGGCCTGGCTGCATTGTGGTAGTCAGACCCTTGCTCTGTTCTTGTGCTGTGGCTCTGTGTGTGCTCAGATGTGAGTGTTTACATTCACTCATTGCTTCAACTAATAGGCCTAATCCTGTAGGTTTTTCATTTAATGATCAATCCTACTTTGAATGCAATCTGATTGATAAAATATTCAATTTTTTGCTTATTAGCTCTAGGTGAATGTCAGACTGTGTGTGCTGGATTAAAACTCTTGGCTGTTAACATTTACCTCTCCAGTTAACATTCACTGCTAATCAAGATACATTTCAGTCATGGCTGATGCCACTGTAGAGTTCAGGGACAGAGCAGACAACCTGCTGAGACACCTTGCAGCAGTTTTTCCCTAGTGGAAAGCCTGGCATGCAGCTTATGCTCATTTAATTGTGCAGTATTTCAAAAGAACTGACGTGCTTTCACAATTTCTGCACTGACTGCGTGAGGGAAATTTGAAACTGTGTAAAATATATGTTTAGCATGGTATTTGAATCTGCCTGTCTTCTGCAACATCAGTATTCAGCAAGCACAAAGGCACTAAGAATGAGGACAGCATGACTTGGTTGCAGATGAGGAAGGTGTCAAGCCATGTTCACCCCTCCTTTGAGGGATTCTCCACCAGGGATGAAGTGTAAGCACCAGATTCACTGGGGGCCTGAAAGCACCAAGGCTCAGGGCATGCTCAGGTTATGTCAGGACAGTGGTGGAAAAGGGTGGGAGGAGGATGAACACCCAGGGATCACTGACAGGGACCTGGCACAGTGGGATTTTGCATTCAGACCAGGAATTTAGAATTCCTGGCTTCAATCACACCCCTGCACCTGAAGCAGGTGCTAATATAGTCTGCAGGTAACAGAGGAATCTGTTCTGATGCTTTGACTGAAGGTGATGTTAACATTCATTTACTTGCCAGCAGGAAATTTCAGAGATGTGAACCAGCTTGTCCTGAAGAAGAGACTTTCCCTCTGAATGTGTTGAAGAAAACTGTAACACATAAACAACAAAAAACTGTTTTGGTTTTTTTTTTTTAATTTAATACTATTTAAGGAGTAGAAACTGAGAGAATATGTAATTTAAAAAGCTGCACAGTGGTTTTACCAGCCACTGACCAGATAGTGATGAATCATGTGCCTAAATTCTACCTCTTACACTTTGTAAATGTGGAGATCTTTGGCTTTGACCCCTACTCCATCAACTTTCCACTAACTCCTCAAAATTTAGTTCATGGCTGTCAGCACATTTTCTACCAGACAACATAGCTATTGTGCCATTTCATTGCCACAGTGTCAGAGAACCTAAGAAAATTTATGAAAACAATGTATTTTATCTCAGACAAGCTCTAGTCTGAGGTGAGAAAACGTGGAGGCTCTCAGCTGCTGTGTTTTCACAGAAACTTTGCTCTGCTTTTAACATGATGCATTCAAAGGATAATGTGCCAAAATCCAGGCACAACACACTTCATCTATTTCATTAGTTAGAACCACATGGCATGAGAGAAGTAGTGGGACCATTAAAAGCAGGAACTGAATCCTAATGTGATTAGATGGGAGGGTTCCAGACATAAAAAAAAAAAAAAACAAAAAAACCCCAAAATCATATTTATGCCATCAAAGAGGTTTTATTAGAGTTCTGTACACCATTCTGCTCATACCTGTTGAAGACAGATACTTTTGGACTGGGATCTGTGTATAAAATCGTTATTAGGATCAGCAGAGGTGTATCCCAATATCTGAGGATCCTAAAGTGCTTGACAAGCATCAGAACATTGCAAACAGAACATCAAAGAGGGGAATACAGAACCTGTTTAAATGTACCATGGTGTGCTAGCTTTTGTACTGGCTGGGGTTACCATCACATACGCTGTAAACACTTCAGAAGCAGAAGCTACTGAGATGAAAAAAAGAACCTTTGAATCAGACATATTGCAGGAGAGAGAAGGGAAAAAACACCAACCTGGCTTTGGGAGAAGTTTTGCCTGCTCTGGACAGTGCTGGATTTATTCACTAGCAGAATTATATAATGTGTCCATGAAACATACAGAAACAGACTTAATGACACAGGTGTTTGCTCTGTTGTGTCTTAACAGGAGCCCTTGGAGGGCTTTGTGCCTTCATAGGTCCTTCACCACACACCCTCAAATGCAAGCAACACAGCCTTCTGTTTCAAATGCACCTCTTAAAAAAATAAATAAATAAAGATATTGATACTTAGAGCCACAAGAGAAAAATAGGAACCAGAAGAATCCCAGGAATAAGTGCTATATATTGGGAACATTAAGAGCTTGTGGCACCTGGCATTAAATACATAAATATAACCATAGCTATCCTTGACAAGAGCCCATAAAATCACCCATTTCTGCTTTTGGAATAGCCTTCCCCAATTTTTTTGTTTCATATGGGGTTTGAAATGTCTCTGCAACCATTATTTCTCATAATTTGATAATTGTGTCTCTCTCAGGATAAAGAGGTCTTGGAGTTTGATTAAATCAGACCGATTCTTTCGATCAGAGTAAGAATATGTATTTCTATTTTTATTCTATTTCCTGTCCCTTTAATTTTCTTCCCTCCCATTTTGCCTAAAAAACGCAGGACTGTACCCATTGTAGCCAATATTTGTGACTTCCATCACAGATGCCCCTGTCTCTGAACCCCATAAACTCTTACTTGAGGTACTATGGAAGAGGGACAGGGAGCCCTCTCCAGACTCTCTCTCCTGGACTGCTTTTTGCCATGTACAGCTCCAGGACATGGAGAATGACAGAAACTGAACAAGTGTCTTTGGCTAGAGGATATCCTGGAGCTGGGAATCTTCTGCCTTGAGCCTGCCAGGTGTGGGAGGTCAGGTATGACTGACACGACTGCTGGATGGGATCCCTACAGATACACCAGACCAAACTTATTTCCATGCTTTGGCCATCCCCAAAGCCTCTTCTTCTGGTGCCACCCCCACAGTAAAACAGAAACCTGAGCAGTGGAAGGCCCATTTTAATATAATTTTTTTTAAAATTCAATTTTATTTTATAGATTTACGTTTTACTTTTCTGCTTCTTCCACTGTCCAGTCCTGGCATCCCCTGAACCTGTGCAATTTTTTCCAGTACCCCTGGCTGTGCAGGGGACCAGCCTAAAGCATCCCGGCGGATTTCATGACACCGTGGCTTCTGGACGAGCCAGTCTTTGCCCTGTGGGGCTGTGAGCCTCTTGGGGGTCACACTCCTCTCTGTGTTGGGTCTGCAGGAGCACTGACACATCTGAGAGTCCCCACCTCGGCAGCCACAGTCCCCTCCGGAGCGGCTGCAGGATGAATTCCAACACAGCCAAGCAGAGAGCCCCCGACTGCTGCGCCTTGGGAGCCGCGCTGCTCCAGCAGGGCCGAACTCCCTGCCCAGCCCGTGTGGGCAGCAGCAGGGACCCCCCCAGCAGGGACCCCCAGCAGGGACCCCCAGCAGGCACCCCCCCGTTTTAGTCACCCGGCGGTGGGTCGCTGCCCGGTTCCGCCCGGGTCCCGCAGCGGGGGCGGTGCCAGCGCGGGGCGGGACCGGCACAGCCCGGCCGGAGCCGCCGCGGGAGCAGCGAGCCCCGGAGCGCCATG